>JAUTWP010142263.1:0-11283 GCA_033042655.1 Cyathermia naticoides
GCTTATCGAAAAAGAGTAGCTGCATTAGTGTGGCGGCAGCGGGTTTCCTTCTAAAAATGTGTGTCAAAATGACCATAATTATGAATAACCGATGATGATAAAATCAATGTGTTCCAGTGGAGTCGTTAAACAAAACAAACTTTACTTTACAACAAATTCAAATTAAATAATACACGTACATGTATATGTATACCGGTATGTATGCCGCCATTGTTTTCGATTTTTAAAAATAATTAATTGATGTCGATTTATGTTTTTGATCATAGTATGATAGATTATGAGGTTTAAAATTAGAAAAATCGAATATTGTGATCAGTAATAGCAATTTTCCAAGATGGTTGTAGTTTTTTTGGAACTTGAGTACGTATTGTTGTCGTCGTCAAGTGGGAGCTGAACAGAAGCACGGCTTAATGGTTTTAAAACAAAATATTTTAACACTGTCATCCTTTAGATTCTTCCTGTCAATAAACCAGTGATCACTTGGAATAATGTGTGTCTCAGACTATATTACAACATTTATCTCGAACTTGTCCACAACAGTACAATTACCCATCTCACTGTTACCAGTATGTGTGCAGTGGCGGATCCAGAAATTCCATTTAGAGGGCCCCAATGACGAGCCTAAGTGCTACAAACGTTCCCAAAAATATGTCCAATGTAAAACATAGAAAATAGCCAAATTTAGGGGGAGGGGGTTGGAAACCGGGACCCCTGACTAGATCCACCACTGGTATGTAGAGAATTATATCAGCCCCCAGCTTATAACAAATATACTTATGCAAGTTCATCGAGTAGGATAAAAAAGAAGCTATCTAGGTTAATTTTGCTGGCCAATGTCGTCTCTGTCTGTCTATCTGAAGACACAGGAGTGTAAGAACTTGTACTTGAACACTTCCTGGTCTCCCATTGAGACGAACTGTTTTCAAGATGTCTGTGACGTCACTCTGAGATCATCACAGGAATCTCTTAGCGGGAAGTAAGTCATGAAAGAATATTATGTCTTGAGATAGTTTTATCTGACAGTGTCTGGGTTTTTTTTTTTTTTTTTTAAATATTTAACCGTTTAGAATATATCATGTACGTCTGTTTGATGCCCACCACGCTCCATTCTTCTGACGCAACGATCTGCTGTAACATATTTAGGTCAGCTGAATAGCGCAACGACTTAGCGATGGCGGACAGCTGGCGACCCGCCTCGCCGATTTATAGTGTATTTCGCTTGGTTTAATTACGATACAGCAAATTGCATCAGAAGAATGGAGCGTGGTGCGCATCAAACAAACGTACAAGATATATTCTAAATGGTAAAATATTAAAAAGCCAGACATTGACACTTTAAGCAGACTCGCCGGACCAACTTGCATTATATACGTGGTAATGTTAGAAGAAAGTGCTCCTACTGGCAACGTCTAGTGGGAAATGTCCATATTAACTCGGTAGGTCATTGGACTTTCACTTCGAGGGTCATGGTTCGAATTTGGTGATAACTTGTGAAAATATTCCTAATATTTTACTTCTTATATTCCTTGAATTGCAGTTTGGGCCATTTTCCGTTCCAACCACTGATCCACAACTGGTTCATCAAAGGCCGTAGTGTGTACTGTCCTGTCCTGTCTGTGAGAAAGTGGATATAAACGACAACTTGCAGCAGGTTTCCTCTAAAGATATTTGTCAGAATGACCTTGTTTGACATCCAATAGCCAAAGATAAGATGCATATCTCGTCAACCTGCATAGGTTATGATATCAACTCTTCGCTAACATTTCGCCCATTGAATTGCTTTGCAATTATTTGTTCAACATTTCGGTAACATTTCAGTCCGCGAAATCTTGATAGTGTATGGCCTACAGGCTTTTACGATTTCGAATGCAATAACCAAACTCTTTTATTTCTTATATTTTTGTTAAAAAGGTCTTTTTAGAACTATACCATCAAGAGGAAGATAAGGAAGACAACTAACAGAATAACACACTACCGACCCACTCGCAATGTCGTGTAAACACTAAAAATGGCTTTAAAATAGCTCCCAGAGCTCAATTGACCCATGTTGCAGAAAGTTCAATTTACATGGGCTGTTTTGGCTCCAACTCTCCCTTTAGGCCCTAATTTTCCTTTCAGAGGATGTGATGATGGAAGCTAACATTATAGAAGAATGTAAATACCGAAGATTCTGTGTAAAACTAATAATTTCACAACAATAACCGCATTTCCAAAGTTTAGTTAAAACATAGGTCGTTTTGGCTCCAAATGTCATTCATGTGCATAACCACTAGTGTAGGCCCAGTATTCATCCTTTCTTGGCGCGACTCAGAGCAGATCATTTGTCTTTTCTTTCCTTTTCCCTTGCTTAGATCCATCCTTGAGAACGTTGTACTGAAAAAAACGTACAATGGACCCATCCCACTGAAACTGCCTAAGTGGAAAGACAGTAAAACTCATCAACTATATAGCTAATGAAAATGTCAGAGCATTGCTCTACCGCAAAAAGATCAGGTAGATGATTCCAATGGCACTGATTCTGAATACTGTGATGACAGTGACTTAGCTAAACAAATGTGGGGCTTTATTCTAGTATGAACTACCAGTAATTGATTCATTATAGTAGGCTATATCTACCGTTGACGAATACCGGATTGTTGAAATCAGATGCTGTTCCAATTACATTTTTTAATATTTCCAGGCAAAATTAATGTGACACGATGATTCAAAATGTTTAACAGTTATGTATTTTAGTTTGTGTTAGGTTTACAAAAACCTATTTTGAAATCATTCAAAGGTTATTTTCGATGGTTATTGTGTTAAGGCATCATTCCAGTAGACTTACTATTACCATTTTGCAGAATGGTTGAATACATGTAGGTACCCGTAAACCTGTTTGATATTTCTATCCATTTGTTATTGTTAAGAGTTTTTTTAAGAATTGAATTAAACATTTTAAAAAGAAACTTCAATTATCCCTTTTTTTAATTCGGTGGGAACTAAAAATAGAGCCTCGACATTCTGTGGACCAGTCCATGAACAGTACTATTGTCAGTGACATTGATAAAGTTAATGTGATGAGTTCATTGATGGGTTACACTCTGCCTATCTGTTCCAACTAAGAATGAATGGACTGTAGTTAGCCCGCCCCCTTCCTATCAACTGAGATGCGATTTTCAAAACATCATATGACTGAAGTTGAACTGACCCTAACATTGGCTAAGTCACTCTTGACCCAGAGACCGGTATAGAAGCATGCACGGTAAATTTTCTCACCCTATGTTCGCATACATTCTCCTCGTGTAGGTTGTTTTGGCCCAATGTTCTCATCACATAGGTTGTTTTGGCCCAAAGATATTATAACTTAGGTTGTTTTGGTTCTAATCAAATCATACAAAATCAATAAAATTCAAATATTTTTAATATGAGTGGCAGATTTCAATCAGAAATGTTACTATTGGAGTCAGAATTGATAGAGAATCCTAAAAAGACCATGAATCTCATCATTCACCTTCAACTAGTAAAATAATGGTTTTTTGCATTTTACTCGAAAGTGAAAAAAACGACATAGGTCGTTTTAGTTCTCGGCCCTGAACTGGACTGGAAATACTTTTAACATGCTTACATCACAAAAGTGTCCAAGCACGCCCCTCCTGGGCACGACATGCGGTCTTCCGACTGCCCTACCCAGGAGGAGATCTCGGCCCTTCAGGCTGGTCTTTTTATACATTTTGCACCAGTTACGTTAATTAGAGTTATTCCCCTTATGCTTTAAAACAATAGTTTTAACACTAACAGGATACAAAAAAGAAAAGAATTTTGAACTTTTACAGCATTAAAAATAACAAACAAACAAAATATTATATAAATTATTATTCGAACAAAGCTGTAATATAATGACATGAATTTTTTAAAATTTAAATTAGCAAGACTCAGTCTTTTTTAGAGATTATTCCAATTACGTTAATTAGAGTTATTCCCCTTACGTTATTAAAACAATTCTTTTTAGATTTTATAAAATTTTATATCCCTTACGTTAAATTAATTAACGTCTTCTATCAGAAAACTGTTCAAGCACGCTCTTAATGGGTAAGGGTAGCATTTGCATTAATAGACATTTTACTTAATATAAACAAATTATAGAATTATTTAGGCCTGGTTTTTCTTTTTCTTTATTTAATATAAACAATATCTTCATTTAATGTATATTTTGTAAATAATTAAATAATTAATAAATGTATGTGTGTATGTGTGCGTGTGTCTGTGTATGTAATGTGTGTAATACATTATGTGGGTATGTGTGTATGTGTGTGTATGTGTAATGTGTGTATGTGGTGTGTGTATGTGTCTGTATTTGCTAAATAATTTTAATGACTAAATTAGTTGTTCACCGTTCTAATATGACTACACACTATTTGTTTATAACAGAATATTTAAAATTAAATTAATTAAATCAATTTATATTTTTAAAACAATTTTGATAAAAGAAATAAATATATGTTATTTGATATATTTCCTGTGCTAAATGAAACCCCTTTCTCAAAAGCTATTTATTTAATTAAATTAAACATTTTATGATTTTAAATAATGTTATATATAAATCATAAATGTAAGTACACATGTAATTTGATTTTATCTTCAAGATGCTGATACAATTATTATCAAAAGAATTACGCTAAGTTCCTATGCAATATTTTCTGTGCAAGATCTTGTTTCTGATACTCTACTATTATCTTAAAGGTGCAGTGTGTGCTTTCTATAATTTATTGTCTTTTACTAGTGAAAAATACAAGCAAAACAACAGTTTTAATAAATTCGTGCGTCTTTTCTATCAAATAATATCGTCCATTACTAAAATCAAATACTCAACTCGAGACGGACTCGGACGCCATGATTTTTCCGACAAAGGTCACAAGTTGTGCTATTTTTAACTTCCGTTGCAAAGTTGTAGCCAGTTTACTCCATAAAGAGACATCCACGTGATCTCAATCTAGTGGCGGTGCGTCTCAAGCATCCATAGCTCAAACACGCTTTTCTCGTGATCTACATATAGCACTGCTGATCGTTGCGTCAGAAATATGGAGCGTGTATTCTAAATGGTTAGATATAAAAAAAAAACATCCACTGCCACTTTAAACTAAATCTAGACGTCTACTAGGCACGACGTTTGGTTGAAGCTCGCATTGCTTTCATAAACATTGATATGCATTAAAATACAATTTAATAAAAAATACAAATCTCCGAAATTCCACCGACTGAATATACTGACAGCTACCAGGTGCACACACAGCCGTTCATCAAACGCGTTAATCTGTTCAAGCCAGAAATATTGGTCAGCTGCTCGATCTCTTCTTCACAGAGAACCATAATGTGCCAACACGTCCTTGATATTGATCATAACGTGTCCCAGATTCCCAGCACTCGTTCCGGTTCGGTTCTCTTGACATTTTCTAATTACAGTGAAACCACTAGAACAGAATTCTTAATAACACTAGAATATAATAACACCCTTCTGCACTCACATATTATCACATACACTTTATTATTTTGGTTCTATCCATATCTTATATTTTTTGTTTAATTAATTAACTTTAATAGTCAGTTTTATCTGTGATATGTGTATTGTGCTATACTATATCGTGTTGTATAAAATAGATAGTTTTATATTGAAGCTGTCAAGGCTGCTTTGAATTTGCCTCATGCCGACATGGGTATCCCATACAGTGATTTTAAATTGTCTATTAAATACATTTTGTCTAGCTGGCAAGGTGATTGGAACAATGCGGGAGCAAACAAGTTTCATTCTGTCAAGCCAGTCTTGGGAGATTGGTAGTCCTCCTACAGGCGATCTAGGAAGGATGAAGTCACCTTATGTCCCGTGTTGGTCATACTTATTTAACATATTTTTATTTTGAAGAAGGATGATCCGCATCAGTGTGAGCATTGTCAGTGTAGATTGTCCTCAACTGCAGCAAGTTAAACATGCTGTATTTGATAGAGGTGTGCTGGAGTCTCTTCGATTCCAGTCGTCTCTTGTTTTAAAATATTTACACTGATTTATTTTAAAACTTTTTTTTATAGTTTTACCTTATTGTGACACCCAATAGCCGATTTTCTTTTTTGTGCTGGGGTGTTGTTAAACAATAAATTCTTATCTTATCTTTTATATTGAAAATTAATACTGTTCAGATGCGGGTTTTTTTAGATAGTTTTTATAAATTGGTTTTACTGTATTGTGGCCGTGTTGATGACAGTTCGTTAATTTGACGTGAGTAACCGCTTTGAACTGCCTGTCTCAAGAGTATCAAGATGGAGAGTATTCATGTGGAATACGATAGTGTGTTCAAGTACGAGTCACAGTTACCTGGGTTACCATCAGTCGTTGACCATTTAAACAGGTTCACTATACCTCGGTCACACTAACGGAAACAAGTGAGCTTCCGCTAGCCCAGTCTTGCGACTGGAGTGGACTCATGTTATCACCTATTCAAACTAAATATATTCCCATCATTTCCTTTGACAGGTTTAGCCATATCACAAATAGCACTCCTAACGAAACATAAATACAATAAACATTTCAAAACTAAAACGTGAACAGGAAAGATGAAAGCAGAATGGTAAATAACGCTTTTTTAAGAACAATTTTTTTGTATCGTGCACTTAAAAGTTGGCTTACAACGTTAGCGTAACCAAACACGTTTATTTCTAAGCATGTATACATTCAGTCGCAGTCAAACAAGTTTTTATATGTAGCACCGTATAAAGTCTTAAATAAACAACTTCTACATCCAGTCTTGCATCAAGATCCACGTGTCGCATTCAGTCTATTGTAATCGAGTGGACATAATAGAGTCAATTTGAAAAGGTCGACGCCATGTTTGTTCAAAATGTCAACCAGTGATTTCGTCTAACTCCGCGCATCGCGAATACACTGTTCCTGTGACGTGTGTTAACACTGAGTACACACGGGTAATCCGCTGCACACGTGTGCGCCAATCTGATGCATAAAAAAGTATGTCTTAGAACAGGCTTGTGAAATTCAATACAAACCTATTTTGAGGTGTTAAAAAGTAACGTTTTAACTCCGTATTGACCTTTCTTAAAGCTAAGTTATATTTATTTTCGTGTTACCTCCAATTAAGGTTCAAACACGCTGTCACGGGCATACAGCTCAGCTTCCTGAACCATCTGTCAAGGACAGATATTAATGTTAGTAGAAGAGAGGAAACCCGCTACCGCCACACTAGTGCGGTTACTCTTTTTCGATAATCAGCAAGGGATTTTTTATATGCACTTTCCCATAAACAGGATAGATCTTCCCACTGAGCATTGTGGAGCACTCACGCTGGGTCAAGAGTAGGTACTGAGATTAAAAATCCCAAGTCTTGACTAAGATTGGATCTCAGTACCCACCAGTCTTAAGGCCACAGGCCGGTCTCTTAAAGCTGTAGTATCTCGAATATTTCACCATTTAGAATAGATGATGCAGGCTTGTGTTGGTGTCCATAGCTTACCTTTCTTTTGTTTAAAAGTAACACATTTCAGTGTCAGTTTGTCCAATGCATGATGAACATGGTAATCTAATATATTCGTATTATTTAACATTAAAACATGCCACAACAATCGCAGCTTTAAAATGTCCCTGGACAAGTGGTGTTATAATTGTTTAGAACGTTTGAGAATATCCACGACCTCTCTTGGACAGAATCTCTGACGAAGACAGGGTTTGAACCCGCCACAGGCGTGCTTGCACACGTTGGTGACATAATCACGTTAAATATGTTTCCAGTCCAGAGGATATCAGTAATTTTTATGGACGGGACTGATAATAGTAATTCTAAATTTTATTAAAAAGGTCACCCAATCTTTACTGTGTATAATAAAGTGTGGAGCAGTCAAAGTAGTCATCATTGCTACAGACATACATGAGATGATAAAAATGTTATTGGCATTATTCCCTCAGATATCATAATTGTTGTTTTGCTTTTACGTAACCATAGGCTATAGGTATAATACACACACATTACAGGATTCTAGACAATATTGAAAGCAACACCTTCCACTGTCTGAACAAATAATTAAAAATAGTCGCCTCATTTCTGGGATTGCCATAGGATAGAAACAATATTTGTATTTCCTTCAAAGTACAAAAGTAAGTGAGAACAAAACCATTGAATCAGAAGCGTGACTTAGCCAACGCTTTACACATTAGTGATAAAATTAATATCTTTATGAAGGTTTCCAAACCAATAACAGTAATTAATAATACATTTAGCGAGCTTTAGACTTGCATTAACCTAAATATATCCATCACGTCTAACTATTCATGCGTAAGATACTATCATCTCTTAGTTAATATGCAACGATCTGACGTCAAGTAAGATATAGAAAAGGATGTTTTGTTTAATGAAACTCAAACACGTTTTTATTCAGCGGTCATTAGGTTTCTAACATAGCATTTACGACTTGTGGTCTTCAGAGAAAACCCGATGCTGACATAAATATACATGTACGCTTTCCCACAGGCAGGACAACACACACAATGGTCTTTGAAGAGAGTAGTGGACCACTCATTGGAACGGGATCAAGTCCAAACGCAAACAGTTCCACTGAGAAGGATCGATCTGATGACCAAACGTTTCACAGGACAACAATTCTTGGAAATTAAAAATAAATTTAGTGATTTCATTCAGATTTATACTGATAGGTCACGAGATGCTACAATTTCCAAGAGATTGCCTGATTCAGCATCCATTTTTACTGCTGAAATCCAGGCAATCATCGATACCCTGCAAAGGATGCATCCAAATTTATTTTTACAAACTCACTTTCGTGTCTCCAAGCTTTACATAACATGAAGCTGGAACATCCCTTAATTGGGATGGTTATACGAAACTTGTGTATTTTTATCTTCTAAAAAGAAAATTGTTTTCTGTTGGGTACCTAGTCACGTTAGCATTAGGTACAATGAAAAGGCATATCTAGCTGCCAAGGCTGCTTTGAATTTGCCTCATGCCAATATGGGTATCCCATAATCATTATTTATACAGATTCTAAATTTAATATTAATAAATATATTTTGTCTGACTGGCAAGGTAATTGGAACAAAGCGGGAGCGGACAAGCTTCATTCTGTCAAGCCAGTCTTAGGAGATTGGCAGTCCCCTATAGACGGCCAAGGAAGGATGAAGTTGTCTTGTGTCGCACTGGTCATACATATTTAACACATATTTTTAATTTGAAGAAGGATGATCCACCTCAGTGTGAGCATTGTCAGTGTGGATTGTCCTCACCTACAAACAGTTAGACAAAATGTATTTGGTAATGAGGTTGTGGTTGAATCATTTAGATTCCAGCCACACCTCATTTTAAAGTTTCTAAAAGAAACATTTTTACAAGGAATTTTAAAAACATTTTAATTGTGATTGTATATATTTCTATTTATTTATTTAATGTTTTACAATATTATCTGTGATAATTGTACATATTTATATTCTTGTATAGTTAAACATCTGTGATATTTATTTACATTGATTTTTAATCATTTTATCATGGAATGACACCCAATAGCCGATATTATTTTTTGTGCTCGTGTTTCGTTAAACAAATATTTCAAATCAAGTTTCACAGGACACTAACATTGAGCTCATAGGATTTCCTTCATGTTTTCAATATTCTTTTCACAATAAAATGATACATAATTAACTAAGCTAAAATGTACAGTTCATGTTAAGAAATGTAATACATGCACATGCATTTAATATTCATGGGAATGGTAGATTAATAAATTTATTAACACCTAGCTTACCATCACCTCTTTTGTGGCAAATTATAAATAATACAACGACCATATTTATGGTCTTTATTGATGTTCTTCTCGTCCTGGGTAGGGTGTCCGGCACTGTCGGGACACCGTGCCCGGTAGGGGCGTACTTGAACACTTATTTAGTGAAAGCACGTAAACAATTTTTCCAGTCCAGTCCTTATTTAGATATCTGTAACCATGCATATCTAATATGTTGTTTTATTAAATAAATATTGCCATTAATTTTATTAGCCATTATAAAAGGAACACAAGAACAAAACGAGACGTCTATTTTATGTGAGAGATCTCAATTAAATAATAACTCCCTGTCTACAGGAAGAGGAAGGGCAGTAGATAATCATCAAAATCGGAATGTCGTAAATAAACCATCTTTCTAATCGACTAATTAATGAAACTCTATTTGTCTTCCGGGATAATGTGTGTGGTCATCCTATAATGAGTGTTATGATCGCGTTAGGAAGACAACGAAACCACATCGCCTGGACCCAGTATTGTAAACACAGAAACAAAGCACTCTATTCATCCTTATGTTGGGTATGAATAAACAAAACAGGCCCGTTAACTCCCCAAGCACATGTGAACAGGTAAAATATTTGCGTGTTACAAATTTGCGAGACAATACAGAAAATAACAGGAGCGGTGTCCATCGTACAAAAACCTTGTGAGAATTTAATTCACTTCAATCTGTGTTGCATCCCACACGGAAGAAAGAACGATCTGTCTTTGAGGAATTGACTTTATAAAACGAACGATTCGTTTCATGGGGAATTAAGACTAGTAGGATTTATTCTAAATGCTTCGTTAAAGCTTGTGCAATTGATAGAATTGTTCTGTGTTGCTGTTCAGCCTGTCTAAAGATTGTGCAACTATCCTTGATGTTCCATCCATGCAGACCAATTCTAGAGTGTTAGTGTCAAAGTGTTGAGGAACTGGATGCGATGAATTAGTGAATGGATGACGTGTGGTGGATTAACTTACCAGTGTGTCGAGTGACATGCGGTCTGTACACGTGCACTAGGAAGCACACATCTGCAGGAAGCTGATATTGTCAACTAGAAAATTCTTTTTCTCAAATTGAAAAATCAGAATTCAGCCAGAAAACATTAAACCTGATACCATGTCTTCTCGTGCGTGTGTATTCGCTTTCCTGTGGTTCTCGCTTCTTCAGACTTGCGGTAAGTGTGTGAACATGCATCTGTATGGGATTTCATGACAATAATCATATTGCATTACAAACAATAGAAATAATGCGTACATTATTAAATAATGCTATTTATCATCCATTAAAGCATTTTGTAGGAGATATCACTGAGATGATAATTTGTGATAATCTCCTGTGATATCTCTGGATATCACATCTCGTGCGTTTTTCTTTCTTAAATAATTAAATTTACTTCATCACCAATAGTTTGATTTGTCCAACCTTAGTAACAATGAAGTCGTCAGGGAAGTACTCTTACGTTTGGCTAACTTTATAAC
>JAUTWP010142374.1:0-11283 GCA_033042655.1 Cyathermia naticoides
ACCTGTCTTTAGAGCACACTTTGTGTTACTCCCTTGGGTGGCAGCTTGACAGGTTTGACTGTACATATATACGTAATATAAAGTAAAGTTTGTTTTATTTAATGACTCCACCATAGCACATTGACTTTTATCTTATCATTGGCTATTGGTCGTCATATATATGGCAGTTTTGACACATTTCTTCAGATGAAACATGCAACTTTATATGCAATTTCCCATAGAAAAGACAGAACATACCACAGCCTTTGATGAACCAGTTTTATACCAATGGTTGTACATATAATGATTTTAAAACACCAATATCCAATAACAATTTTTTTCAAATATATAAAAAAAATCTCACTTTTACGTTTTTCTGTCAATGGCAATTGGAGATGTGATGTGACACTGCTACCGTCATCAAGATAAAGCTCCACAGTGAAGACATCAGAGCCTGAAATCAGCTTCACAGTTAATGGTTGATCCTTAACCACCTTGTCTAAAGCAGCAACAGATTCTTCAGTCCACGACTCACATCTATGCAGCTTACAATGGTATGCCAATGCTGGAACCTGTAAATGCTGATTGGATAGACTACAGATTCTGGTCGGTGGCATTACGTCAGAGTTCCCATAATCAACAAACCGTACGGTCACTTGATCACCATTCAGAGACGTTGTAACAGCCCGGTACCATGCATCATCTTCGGTGAATTTGGCACAGCAGATAGAACCTACTGCTACTGGAACCAAGGGCTTTCCACCACTTTTATAATCGATTTGTAACTGTTCTGTTACACTGTTTAGTTTCTCCTCCTCATCAGATAGTTGGATATAAACTGATCCATCAGTATCTACAAATGATACATAGGCAGTAACTCCATCTTGAAAAGCATGAGGTGGAAGTTTGACTGCTGAGGCTTTAGTAGATGGTTCTTCACATGTTACATCCTGAGAAGCCTCGGGTTCAGGTTCACCAAGAAGCTCTTCGCCGATACTTATGGTCAGTTCAACTTTGAAGGGTGAAGTCTTTGACAAAAACTGCACATTCATAGTTTTGTTTTTAGTCATTTCTACAAACTTTTCTTTCTGTTCATCTGTCCAGCTTCGGAAGTTCCTGAGAATGCATTCATATGCCAGTCCTGGAAAGGTTAGAAACCTTCGATGCAGTGGAAAGATGTTACTTTTATGCAGACTGCAAAAAGCTCCCAAATCAATCAGTTGAACAGAGACTTCATCTTCTGTTATATTCTTTACCACTGCCCGTTGCCAAGCATCTTTCAACGACTTGGCACAGTAAGCATTGCCTACTTCAATCTGGGGGGTGTCTACTTGCTGTACACTACTAAAGTCTGCCTCTAGTTCATTCTTAACTTGATCTACCAATTCCTTGTCTTTTCTCAGACAAACATAAAAAATTCCAGTGCTCAATACATTCACCACTTCACCATGAACAATCTCTGTCGGAGCCACCTGAACTGGGAATGTTGTGGGACAAAGAATACTAGCAATGTCATTGTCTTCCAAATCCTCCAGCTTCACACTAAAAGGGGCTTCTTGTGAACAGAATTCAGCAACAATCTCTTTATCAGCCGTAACATCTGCCAAAATATTCACCAATTCTGGAGTCAGTGCGTCGATTCCTACTATTTTACAAGGGAAAGCTTTTGGTTCTTGCCATAGCAGTTCTCTGTTGAGAGGTTTCATACTGCTCACCGATAGTGTATCTTTATTGCCAAAGTCTACAAATCTAACAGTTATTTTATCATCGGCTACTTCAATCACCTCAGCTCTGTACCAGGTTTTATCTTCTGTAAACATGGCTCCACATGCATGACCAACAGTGGTCTCAGAGGTTCCATCAGGGAGCTTTCGAATTTTTTCACTTGTATCCAAAACACTTTGAATATTCTTGCTCTGTTGAATGTAGACTATATCATCTTCTACGTGAGAAATATACCCCTTTATCTGCCCCCTTGGAGCAACAGAAACCTTAAACTTTTGTTCTTCAATTGGTATCACCTCAACTTCTTTTTTAGGTGGAGACATGGGGGCTTTCTGTGCAGGAGAACCAAAAGATGGCTTCTGAGGGAATCCACCAAATGAGGGCTTCTTCGCGGTTTCTTCAGATGGTTGTGATGGTTTTCCAAAACCTGGTTTAGGGGCATCAGACAATGATTGCGCAGGTGGTTTTCCAAAACTAGGTTTTTGTTCAAAGGATGCTCCTGGTTGTGGTTTTTCAAAACCTGACTTTTTCTCTTCTCCAAAGTTTGGTTTTGAACCAAATGATGATTTAGGTGGCGATTTTATAGCCGGAGTATCAGCAGATGCATACTTCTTTCTCAAATCTTTTCCACCAAGTGAAATGCTGACAGTGTAAGGCTCAACAGTACTCAAAAACTTCACATCAAGTTCCTTGTTTTCTGTGTCGGCTGTAAACTTTACCTGAGCTCCAACAGGCCATGACGTAAAGTCTTCAAACTTGCAAACAAAGGCAAAAGGTGGTAATTCACAAAACTTTGGCTCTAACTGTTTCAAGTGCTTCAATGCTGAAACATCAGTGTTTCCATAGTCAACAAATCTGACCGTGGCACACCCTCCTGATACCCGTTCCACAACAGCTCTGTACCATGCATCATCATCCGAGAACTGAGCACAACACATTGTACCTTGTTTAACCATGCTGATAGGCGATCCAGAATTACTGTAGTACTCCAGTAATTCTCCTGACAAGTTAACAATGGCATCATCATCTGATGCCATCTGGAGGTAGAAGGTTTCATTTGTATCCACATGACTGACATATGCAACTACAGAACCAGAAGGTATCTTCTGTTTTTTAAATATGCACGCTTTTCCTGCACTCAATGAAGGAGATGGAACTACGGCATCATTTTTGGCAAATCCTTTTTCTTTTAATTTCTCACCAATATCATCCTCACCTGCTATCAACTTCACAGTTTTAGAAGTCTTGAAATCACATCTCAACTCTTTGTCGACAGTCAATTCTTCCATGAATGCAATGGCATCTTCAGTCCAGGCACCAGCAACCGGCTTGACACCATCTAATGAGCACTGAATAGCAAGAGGAGGAATAGCGAGATGAGTATTTGAAATTTGTTTGACGCTATCTTTGCTAATCTTGTCAGCATTTCCATAATCAACAAACTGCACCTTGACCATATCTCCTGTAGAAGAAACGACCTTCCCTCTGTACCAAGCCCCATCTTCAGCATACAATGCACAACAAGGCTGGCCTTCTGCAGGATTTTTCAAAATGGGCTCAGAAGATGCACCATACTGCTTGCTAAGTTTATCCATAATGTTGTTCAAGAGATCATCACAATCTGCATGGACATAGAACAGACCTGGATCTTCTATGTAGCTGACATACACTCGCTTTGTCTTACCAACTGGAACTTCTGTTGGTGGGAAATCAAACCTTTCACAAGAACTGGATGGAGTAGGTTCTCTGGATGAATTAGTGGATGAAAATTCTTTTCTCAGCAAGCCTACGACTGACTGTCCAGCATCAAGAACATCCACCATCAAAATCCCGTCATCACCATTCAAAACTTTAATGACCAATTCTTTTTCAAGCACCAACTCAAAGAATTTTTCATTGATAACTTCTTTGCGGGTTGCACTGGACATGCTTAATGCAAGTTTACAATGAATAGCTTGTGTGGGAATGTCCAAAAATTGTTTCCCAATTTCACACACAACAGAAGGATCAATAATTTCCGAGTTCCCATAGTCAACAAAATGTACATTAATGCCACTGGAGTGGACCTCTTTGACTGCTGCTCTATACCATGCATTATCTGCACTGTATTTTGCCACACATTGCATTCCAACACTGGGACTTGTTAGCTGAACACCATGACCTGCTGAGTAATGTGCTTCCAAGCCTTCCATCAATTCATCTAGTTGTGCAGTAAATTTAGAAAGTTGCACCCAAAAGCTTTCTGGTGAATCCACATGCGAAATATACCCCTTTTCTAAGCATTTAATTGGAATGCTTATTACATTGGGAAATCCTTTCTTTATTATTAAACAAGGTTCAACAGATGGGCTTTTCCTCGCCACAGCAGATGAGGTAAGAAAAGAGGCAACATCTTTTCCATTTGCATCAAGATCTACAATGTACGAATTGCTGCCCAATGCAATAAATTTGCAAATAGCACCATCTTTTGTAATGTCCTCAAGTAAACTTTTAGCATCAGGATGCCAGTTTGAGTTTTGCTTCAAAGGAGCTACACCTTTCAAACTACATTGGACAGCATATGCTGGCTCTTTCATAACCTCCTCAGTTACCTCTTTTAAAAAATCACTGGCCACACAATCAGAGTTCCCAAAATCAACAAAGAACACATCATGCTTTCCACCACTGGACTTTGTCACAACCGCTCTATACCACGCACCATCTTCACTGAATTGTGCAACCACAGGCATTCCTTGATGAACAGATTTTACCAGGGTTCCTTTTGAACTGTAAAATCCCTCAATTTTCTCAACAAGTTCATCGAGCTGTGCTTGTTTTTCAGACAACTGAACCCAAAATGTTTCTGGACTTTCAATGGAAGATAGATAAACTTCAAAAGAACTTGGCACTTTTATCGCTAATTTGGGAAAATCCTTAGAACCTGAAGTTACCAACACTGCATGTTTCATCTCTGCAAGTTTTTCACCAATATCAAATCCACCCAATGAATCTGTCAGTGTAATTTGCATCACACCTTCTTTACTCTTTCCTTGAACTGTTGCCACCATTTGTTTGTCTAAAGTCAGATTTTCAAATTCATCTGAGGCTTCATCTTTCCAAGATGATGAATGTGGTTTAACATTACACAGACAACATTTGATGCCAAATGGAGGCTCAATCCTCAACTCTGGCAGCATCTGCTTCAGTGAATCTTTTGGAACAGAAGTAGTATTTCCATAATCAATAAAATATATGTCCAATGATCCAGCCCCAATTCCAACAATCTCTCCCCTGTACCATGACTGATCTTCTGGAAATTTTGCCACACAGTGCATTCCTACTGTTGGGCAATCTATAACTAATTCATGGGGAGATAGCTTTTCATAGTCAATGTTCATTTTCTCTGCGAAATTTGTCAATTTTTTACAATTTTGCTGAGGGTGACACCAAAACTCAGATGGGGTGTACACACTGGCAACCTTCACCTCAGTTTGACCTTTAGGTAAATCTGTTTTCTTGCCCAGTGTGTCATCTGTATGATTAATACTGCCATTGACATTATGATCATGCTTTCTGTCCCTACTGACAATTACCTGGAGGCTAGCATCACCCTGACCCATCATGATTTTTCTATGGCTGGTTGTTTTTGCAGAATCATCAATACAGATCGTGTTGGTCTTCAATCCAAATTCTTTGTTTAGATTCTTTCCACTGGAATTAGTAAGCTCCAACATGAATACTCCATCACTGTTGCAAGAATTAACAAACGCAGTGAATGTCTGA
Organism: Cyathermia naticoides; assembly: GCA_033042655.1. Taxonomy (NCBI): domain Eukaryota; kingdom Metazoa; phylum Mollusca; class Gastropoda; order Neomphalida; family Neomphalidae; genus Cyathermia; species Cyathermia naticoides. The sequence continues at coordinate 5,467 of JAUTWP010142374.1, forward strand.
TCTAGTGCTACGTCCTCAAACTGAACAATATGTTCTGGAGACCAGTAGCCTTGTTGGGTGGACACACCAGAAAGGCTACACTTAAGACCCATAACTGGAATCTGCAAAAACTTGTCTTGAATGGCTTTCACATCGTCAGGTGCCACACTTTCTGAGTTTCCATAATCCACAAATTTGACTTCTAATGAACCACTGGCAAGCATTCCTAAAAGACAATAAAATAAGTTTTTAGTAACATCAATACAAATTGAAAAAATATTTATATCAGCTATTGGGTGTCCATTCTGTGGTAAAAGAAATGTCTAACAATTATTAATTTTTGTACTAAAACCTGATGGAAATTGCAACAACACCAAAAAAACATCATCAAACTTATGTGTATCATATTAATTTCCTAATACATCTAACAGTGCAAATGATATTTATAAAAATTGTTATTTTAAATACCAGTCATATAACACACCTGTAATTTCAGCTCTGTACCATCCTCCATCCAAAGTGTATTTTGCAATACAAGATGTACCAAGGGTCCTCTGTGGTAGCTCGTGATCAGATGGGCCGAGAGGAGAGTAGAACTTGTCAATCTCATCCATCATCGAGTCGAGCACTCCTGAGTTTCTTGCAAGGTGACAGTAGAAGTGTTCTGGGTCGGTGATATGACATACACACACCTCTTCCTCTGTGCCAGCTGGCAGATTCATCTGTATATACTGTGACATACTGTGTTGCCTCATCCTCAATCCTCGATCAGAGGAGTCTGGTTTTCTAAAACAGAAAAAGAGCACAATTAGAAAATTATAAAGTTTAAAGTGGCAGTGTCTTGTTTTTTTAAAATATTTAACCATTTAGAATATATTTTGTACGTTTGTTTGATGCGCAACATGCTCCATACTTCTGCTGTACTATGTTTGGATCACAAGAAAAGTGTGTTGTTTCAGCTATTGCTGCCAGAGGCAACCCGCTTCTAGATTGTTTTAATCTGTGCTTGTGGGGAATTTCCATGAGATCACGTGAATGTCTCTTTATGGAGTAAACTGGCTACAACTCTGCAACAGCAGTTAAAAATAGTATAACTTGTGACCTTTGGACCGTCAAGTCATAGAAATCATGGCATCAGTCGTCTCGATTTGAGTATTGGATTTTAGTAGTGGATTTTAGTAGTGGACAATATTATTTGATAGAAAAGACGCACGAATTTATTAAAACTAGTTTTGCTTGTATTTTTCATTAGTAAAAGATAAACTATAGAAAACAGACACTGCATCTTTAAAAAATATATATATAAGATATATATAACATAGTTTTCTTTTAAAAAGAACTCTTACTTCACCGTGTGTAATTTTCTGTGTTAAAAATTAACTTTGTGTTTTGTTGATAGCGTGTGCACACCAATTTCAGGAGGCCAATCACACATGGCCTAAACATTTTGCAAAATAATTGTCTGTTTCATGTAACCCTACCCAATGTTTTCAGACAGGGTAGATACTACCTAGGAAAAAAATAATTATGATTGCTAATTAATTTATGTCTACTACACATCTGTCATTTACTATAACAGCGGATGCATCCATCTCTAGTGTCAACCAATGTCATTGTACAAGCTTACCATAGCTTACCATCAAAACTTTACTTTTCATGCAAAGTTTCATAAAATAATCAGGTTACAATCAAAAAATTTCATTGAACAGGTCAGCAAGTATGAAATAATTTTATCAAAAATGATATCCATGTACTCGTGCAATAAATATTTCAGTCAAATACATTTTGGCTGGGTTGGTAAAGTTACTGCAAGCATATAATTATTTTGGGCAAGCCTAATATTTAATAAGGAACCTTAACAACTACAATAACGGCAGACCTTCGCTTTTGAAACCCTGTCAACTCAATTTGACGGGTGCAAAAAAACATGCCACTAAATTGAACAAATCAGGCTTGTATTTTGTTTCCTTTTAACTCTGCCATTTAAATACCTATTTAATGACAAGAAAACAAGAAATTTCAACTTTAGTAAATCGAAACGCACACCACATTTCCTCATAAATCATCCATTTTGAATCTTCTATGATGACAACAAATCATTATAGAATGAATTGATCATTGTCGATTATGAGTTCTGGGATACTTCTGTTTCCCATACGAATCCAGAAATCGTATTCGGAAATTGTATGACCTCGTTTTGATCATGTACAGAAAAATAATAGTGTGCATTGTCCAATAATTCTATGTGTATGATGTTTATACATGACAGTGTTCTCACAAATTCGGGTCAAAACACTTTTTATACATTTTGTCAATTAGCAATAGACAGCAGTCGATTTTTCTGTATGACTTTTAAAATTATGGACATTCTTCATTCATTGTCAATCATCGGCTGAACAACATAATATTAATAATAATACTTGTGAAATCACACATTTGTAACCAGCATTCAAAACAAAGACAGGAAACACATTTAATTTGTATTATATTCCAACAGATTATGTAAATCGTTTTGTTCATACATGCTGCCGATTAGTGGTGTGACACCAGCATAAGATACAAAAATAACAATAGCTGTGCAGACCATTTACATGACGAGGTGCTATTTGCAATTAATTTACTGATTTTTGTCTTCAGATACTAGTTATTAAAATATCGGCAACAGAATCTGCAATGAATTTGACTTCTTAACAAGACTATTGGATATTAGTAAAACGGGTTTATCGATATTATGTAAAATACAACAATACCACACTTCCCCATACTAAAAATGTGCAGCGAAAATACATTATTGTTCATGAAACTCAAATATAGGTAGCAAAGTAATAAATTAAATTAACTTTACTGTTAGCCGTGAAGAAATTATTAATTACTTAAGGTTAAGATTATTTATAAAAATAATTGGATGTCATTATTCAACAAAAATTATTTCGTACTAGTTAGATAAGATCTGATCACGTGACTGGCCCGTAATGGCCACCTTTCTTTGATTGCAATGTGATTTCTGGGTTGACAATATACAGCCAATCGTGACATCACAAATTACCAAATTTTTAATTACCCTGTCGTGTCTCACAATAAAACTGGTATTGTTTTGTTTAGTCTGAGATAACTGGTGGCTGCTAATTGACAACGGCCAAGCTTATTTATTTGCAAAGAGTTTACAGAAGGGAAGAAACTAGGAGGGCAGCAAAACGAGAAAGGGTGCAGCAACAAGGAAAAGGGGATGGCCACCCCCTAAAATGGACCAGCGAGAACACTGCATGTTGATATCATTGTAAACGTGTAGGCCTACACCAACAAAAAAAACCTCATTAATTTTAGTAAATCTACTTTCTGTTTAACAATACTGCCCCATTAATTTTGAAAACATTAACTCTTAAGACACCGTAAATCATAAAATATTAGCAACCTTAAAATTCAGCAAAGTCCATGTATGCGACATATTAGCGTCATAAAACTTTAGCGAGGTTGGCATATCCAGGGATAATAATTAGCGCTCGCCCTCTCGCCAATGCGAGTTGAAAACAATACGGGCGAGTTCTTTTTAGAAAGCACTCAACCGGCTGGTGAGTTGATAATTTGAACAAACTTTTTTCCTGTAACTCAATTGTATAAACGTTCGTCAAAGTCATGATAACGAACGTCCGAAAATAACTGAAGTGCACTGTGTCGAGAATAACAAACCAGTTTCTACAATCATTGGTTAACGTATGCGTTTCCCATCAATCCGGTTTCTAAATATAAAACAACAGAGACGCACTTAATATCTAGCCAAAATATCTATGTCAAAATGACCATATGTTAGACGTCCGATAGTGGATAAGATTAAAAAAAATCAATGTCCTAGTGGCGAAGTTAATTTAAACAAACATTACTGTATTACTAATAAACTAGGCACATTTTATCAAAGTAAGTTCGTGTTCCAAGTAATATTTTTAAGTCTTCATTAATTTTTAATTTTTTTGCAGGATATTAAAAAAGTTAAAGATGATCTGAGTGATTCTGGAGTTGGTTCAGATGCGGGAAGTTCCGACCAATCAGACGGCAAACAATCAAATTCTGTCAGCCAATCAGATGGTGAGGAATCTCATTCAGCTGACCAATCAGATAAAAGATATACTTCTGTTAACCAATCGGATGTGAAGATCTGTGCTGTTAACCAATCAGATGAAAGTTCCAGTTCTGTTGACCAATCAGATGAAATAATTGGTTGTGAGAACAAATCTGAAGAGAGACAGTTAAATTCTGCTCACTAAGAAAACCAGAACAGAACAGATGTTTTCCTGTCAAAACGGCCAGTAACTAAAAATATAGTGAAATTAGTTGTTATTTTTATAAAGATTATTTTAATAAATTTATTATCACATTTGTGCTTTCCAGAATGAATGACGAAATGTCATATAGCAGTACAGGGGTGCACAAATTAAAATTCTGCGTAACCCATTAAAGGGTTACGCCAAAAATATTTGCATAACCCTTTTCGTTGGCATAACCCTTTTTTAAAAATAATTAAATTTATTATACACCAGAAGACGTTTGAATTTCAATCTAGATTAGGTGGCAGTGCAGCAGTACTGAATGGGAAAGAAATTTAAAATAAAAAACGGTCGTTCGCGCAATTTGTGCACCCCTGCATAGCAGTATGTAACTCGGAGGTGGACCGTGAACTGCGATGGATCAGCATATTGAACTATTTTACATTTCACCCTCAGGCTTGCCTTCAAAAAATATTTTTATGGTTGGCTCTATTTTTTATATATTTTTTATGACACTGGTGAGAGATACTACATACTTAACATTGATAATTTTAATTTGACCGTGAAAATTAAACTTACGCGGATATTAATACTAGTATCATTTAAAAAAAACTAGTACTACTTTTCTTTAACTAATGTAGAATCGAACCTGCCATATTAACGTTACAGAACTTTTGTGAAGACTAAAACTAAAAAACAGTACTCATATTTTTATGACAAACATTTTCTATGTCATAAGTCCGTTATTAATTCGTAAGTAAATGTTTAGAAATTAGTACATCCTGTTAGTTTTATCTGACCAATCAAAATGACCGACTCATTCCAATGTCTTGACATGAGCGTAATCTAGATTACAGTCATTCATTGTGCATGAGCCAAGAGTCACATCTAGAGATAAAACGGATGTGATTGTTTCACTTATCGGTCAAATACTACTAAGTATTAGGCTAAGTCGGTCACAATTCTTTTAACTTTGTGGATTGAACAGTAAGCAGTAGTATAACATTTGTTCTTTTTCATTCTGTATTTCCTTTTTTTTTCAGACTTGAGGGGGAAAAAAATATGCGAAAATTACAAACCGTGAAATGGCTATAATTGACTGATCACGAAAATTTACTGCCACGACTATTATCCATTTTACAATATTACCTTCCGATCAAAATCCCTTGCAGTACATAGCTCTGATATGAATGGGCAGATTGGACTTTCCCATTCCAGCAATTTGTTCCACACCTGGTTCAGCAAAAGCTGTGGTATGTACTGTGCTGTTAGGAAAAGTACATATTAAAGACACAAAATGCAAACATTATAAATAGCAATCTGAGGAATTTGAGTTTGTAATCACAACGAATATGTTTGAACCGTAATTGGATGTAAAACCATTTTCCCTACCCGGGAGCGGGCTGTAGCCGAGATCGTAGCACGCTCGCCTTTGAAGCGTTCGGTCGTCGGATCAATCCTTCTCAGTGGACCCAGCTGTGGTCTGGGCTATTTTCCGTTCCAACTAGTGGTCCACAACTGGTTCATCAAAGGCTGTGGTATGTACTGTTCTGTCTATGGAAAAGTGCATATAAAAGAT
>JAUTWP010142485.1:0-11283 GCA_033042655.1 Cyathermia naticoides
CTGCCATCTTAAAAATATAAAATGCTATATTTCAGCACTCAGATGAGCTACATATACAAACGATGGATCTTTTCTGATTATATTTTGTATGATGTATTTGAATTTCAGCATGGCCCTCCTCATCTGACAAATCTGATGGCATCTGGTCCCCACCCTCCGTCTGGTCCACCTCCTTTCAACATGATGCCTTCAGGACCAATTCCTCTCGGAATGCCTCCAGTCTCTGCAGCTGATGATAACAGGTAATGTAGTGATTTCCTTGATTTGCACACTCTAGCTTCTTGAATATCAGTCAGTCTGGACAAGAGATTTGATGTTTGAATCACTGGACACAAAACTTTAATGAAAATTTTTGTGTACCAATTAGGCCAATTTTAATTTATGAAAACAAAAGTTATCCTAAAAGTAATTTTAAATAATGCATAAATGTAACCAAATGATTGGCCAATTTATTAACCTTCAGTCAACTTTTTTTCAAACGTCATGTTGAAGGAGGTATTAGAAAATTACTTTTAATCACATAATTATTATGAATGGAAAACTAAACAAAAAGATAAAATAAAACTTTAAAATACTATTTTTGGGTCGATTGTGATTTCTTTTTTGGAAAATTTTACATAGTTTTCTGTGATCTGTAATTACGCAAAAATTAACATTTGCCTTACTTGCGTGCTTTAACTGTGAGTTCACTGTTCACCTAAAAATATTTAGTAAAAACTTTACTCACCATTTTCAAAACAAAAACATTGAAATTATCCAAAGTTTACGTTTTTACTTGTCTATAAAATAATCGCATTTTCATTCAAATTAGCAATTAAAATTACCTGCAACTTCTTCAAAATAACTTCGATGTTCCGCCATTGATGTTGATCGCATCATGTTAAAAAAATTCCACAGGAAAATAACTTTTTAAACAGTAATTGCAATGGACTTATTACTGAAAAAACTAAATGTAAATGTGCCATTTTGTTTCAAACAGGAAGTAGCATGTTACCAAGCTATTTTCTGTGTTTTGGCGGGAAAATACAAAGTCATCACAGTAATGTGTGCCGTATCAGAATGGCAAGATATCTCGCCTTCAGTATTCAAGAACTAAAGTACTAATCAAAATTACACCCAGGTGTTTTCCCCGTCTTATATACTAATTATGAAAATCACTGCAATAAAAACCAGAAACATGTGTTGGTATCGTCATCACTTGTTATGGTATTCAAACAACTGGTACAAAAGATTACAACATATTACCTGTTATAGATGGAAATATGAGATACATTTACAATTTTACTGTAAAATACTTATAATTTGAAACAGATTATAACATCCAGTTGATATGCATTTTTACACATGTCATTACACCTTGCAGATGTAATCAATATCAACCTGGGTTTTATAGTCTGTTTCAAATTGCATGTGTATTGAAGTAAAATTTTAAATACTTCTCATATTTCCATCTATAACAGGTCATTTATTGTCATTTATTGTACCGGTTGTTTGAATACCATAACAATGCTAATACTGACACTTTTTTCTTGTTTTTCTTCCAGGGATATTCATAACTACTATTTAAGAATGGAAAATCACCGGGGTATACTTTTGATTAGTACTATAGTCCCTAATCACTTGTACCACTTTGTATTTTATAAGAGAAAAATTTGTGTATGTGTCATACTGACATAGTGTTTGTTATTGCTAAATGATGTTTATTTTACTGCAGGTGTCGGGCAGTGTGGGCAGTTCCAGTAGTCGAGAAGAAGCTTTCTCTCCCAACCAAGTGAGACCGGCCAGACCTGTAGTCTGTGTTAAGAGTTCCGCCAGACACATCAACATATCTCAGGTACAGCTCAAGAGAGACTTGCCAGAGGGAACAGAAGTCTGACCCACAAGGTGGAAGCTGCTGTAACAGATGTAGCACAATCAGATGCCAACACCATCCTACGATTCCTAGCATCTCAAGTCTGACCATAGCCAGCCCTGTTGGATAGACGACATACTACCATCTGATAAAAGCTAATACCATTTGATGTACAGCATGGAACTATCTGACAAAAGCTAATACCATTTGATGTACAGCATGGGACTATCTGACAAAAGCTAATACCATTTGATGTACAGCATGGGACTATCTGACAAAAGCTAATACCATTTGATATACAGCATGGAACTATCTGGCGTCTGACAAGCTAGGTTGACATTATGCCATAGAAGTTGATTATAAAATCTTATACCATCTTTTGTTGATCACACATTTAATATGAATGAACATAATGCATTAAATAATAGTGTAGAATGTTTAGTAGAAACATCACAACATCAGGTGGTTGAATAATTAATAACAGAATATGTCCAACCTAGGCACAATGGCATCAACGAGCTTACAAAATCTTATCTAAAGTAACGGTTTGAAAATCAGTTGGCCACTACAAGCATGTTATCACCATAAGACTTGTTATTTTAGATAGTTCAACAAGGTCATCCTGTGAACTATGGAATGTGAAATGTTCTGCCATAGTAATCAGTTATATAAAGGATGTCCGATACCAACACAGGACCTCGAGAACCAGCAGGGACCAACACCCTTCATTATGAGACTGATCACCCAGGCATATATTCCTTACTATTAAGCACTTACTAGAACTAGTTTTCCAGTGCCCTATGTCTTTCATTTTCATTTGCAGAAGTCATCACTTGCAATAGATTCGTGGCTGTCTGCATGTAGGTAGTTCTTGTACTAGCAATTTAGTGTGAATCCAACTGCCTTGCAGTGATTTGACCTGGACTGCATCTTTGTGCCTGCGTTAAGAAAATGACAGTGTTAATCCTTCACAATTAACACCAGTGAATCAAAAGTTGATTTAAAATGGAAATATCTTTTGGTGGAGATATTTAGTATGAACTGAATGTGCAAACTGGATCATTAGGTGATGATGTTATTACTGGTATATGTGAATAGAGTAATAGGTAGCATACTTTAATTATTTAATTAAGGTTCTTCATAACCTATTTGACATAATATATATACTTAATATGGTAATTTGTAGTCCACTTTTCAATGGAGAAATGACAGACATTTGAGCTCTTAAACAATCAGCTTTCTAACATCAAATTCTACCACACAATAGCTTTGTGTGTTGTGTTACAAACATCAAAATTACAAAAATCTTTTAATGTCTCTTTTTTATAGTTCATCTTTAAAGAACAAAATATCAAAAGTATTTGGTAATGAAAATTTTATAACAAATAAGCTATGGTACTGAAAAGCTCACCTGCTTTTTCTTTAACAAAGTGAGAGAGCATGAAACTCATTACCAAGTATTATCTGTGTTTTTGTTACCCATTTCTTTATTCATGTCCATCTGATAGTAACTGAAACAAGAAAAGATAAAGACTGGGGAAGTCTCCTCTGCAGCATTAGTGGATGGACTAAAGACTAAAGAATATTTGTAAATGTTGCTTGGTGTTGAAAGTTGATCCTCTTGTAGAGGACTTGACAGTCAAGTTGAACATTTGAGCAGGAAGAAAATGACTATTGGAGATGAACTCTTTGTTATCGTGTATTCTCGGATTTCAGTTATTGTACTGAGACGTAAACATGAAGAAAGTATTCCTATTTGGTGCAACTGTCAGTTTGATTTAATAATCGTGTTATTCATTTGTATTTCACGGGTCTACACTGGTCCGTATAAGAACGTTGTGTGTTAGTTTACTGTCAAAGGCAGATCATTTATGCAATTTCTTTCATGGATTTTTACCAGTTTCTTACTTTGTGTATTTCTGTGTATATCTGTTTGTTATTTTTTTAAAAGGGTGTTAAAATATATTAACTAGTTACAATGAAGCAAACAAAAAAGCTTGTTAATAGTGAATGGAAGTAGCATCAATTTGATATGTTAACATCGAGCTTAAATATGTGACAAAGTGGAGAAACTCAATTCTGGTAATGATAATGATGTCGTGACATTGGAAATGGTGATGAAAGGATTTTGTTATAGCTTACCATGCAAAAACACAATTTATGATGTATTCAATATACTGAATTGAAGTTGGGTGTATTTAAAACTTCTTAACCACTGGTTAATCTAACAGCTGAACAAGTCAAAACACCACATTTTAAAACAATTTCTGTTTTACATTCAAAATATTTCTTATACATCAGTTTTACAGGTGAAATGAAAAATCTTTAAAATCATTTTTGGTTGAAACACCATAGTAAAAATGTGTTTAGTTATAAGACGGACATTTTAAACTCTCGCCTCTTTCTAACATTATCATTATCTAGGTAGTGAAAATGTTTAGTGGTAGGTTAGCAGTGAAGCTTTGAGGTTTTGTGAATTTGGTGGGCACTCAATGAGAGAATGTGCCCGGCTAATAAAACCCAGAATAATGTATTTTCATTTGACTTCGTATTAATTAATTTAGTCTATGCAGCAGCAAGTTTCTGTTCATACTCTAGATAACCAGTCACAATTATCACATTTGTCACCCAATGATTCAACAATGTTCTGCATTGTCTTTAAACATTCCTTTTTTCTTGGTAGATAGCAAATATTCAATGTTTTTATTATTAACGTTGACCCGTCTGTTTGTTAAAGTGAATTGCAAGCATCTTCCTACTAAAGTGCAATATTGATGTCTCATAGCGTCGTCCGTTATTTGTCATACTTCACAAAACATCTTGGTCTTACCCTGGTACAAATTACTGCCTTTTTGTTGATCTTTTAGTTTGCAATTTTTTCTATTTATATGTGTGTACAATTAATAATGACTTTAGTCTTCAGTATATTAACTATTGAACACAAGACCGAAATAATGCAGTTTGAGATGATAAAAAAATTGATCAACTGATTTTGGCTCTAGGAGATCGCATACAAGTTCATTGAATAACTACTGTAGCAATCCCTATATTAAAATTAATTTATAGCACCAGATTATAATTCATACTTTAGACTACATGAAAACGTACTATATTTTGTTTAAAAAGATATTTTAAAAAATCCTGGTCACCTTTCTTAAATGATGAGTTTAAAGAAATCCTCTTTAACATTAATGTTTGTTACAGCAGCTAATCTTTAGGTTTTATTACCTCAACAAATCTGTGAATTCCACTACGTTTACAGTTTCTATTGTTATGGTCATTTCCCCCAAATCAGGAAAAACATTTAAATGTTTTAACTAGTTGTTTGTGTTACTGTTAAACAAGTCTCATTTTCTTGTCTTTTTCTCATACTATTGCAACTTTAACTTTAAACATTTTGATTGTACAAAAGAAACCAAATTTATATTTAGGTTTGCTGTACAAAATTTATATTCTAAAAAAGAATATGTTCAAGGATCAAAATTATTATAGGTGTGTATGTGTGTATTTAATTTGAAAGTGAGAGTATGTGACAAACAGAACTATTGTACAAATGTAAATAGTCTATGAAATGAGTGGATTTCACAAATTGAACAATATTGTCAACGGAAATTCATAAACCATGACCATTTTTGTAGGATTATTTTTCACTCAAGTTGTATACAGCTTTATTAAATTTGGAGTATTTATATTTGATTTTCTTTTAGGAATATTTTGTTTCCTAAGTTATAGAATGGGTTGTGTCTGACCCAGCCAATATCTATGTTACAGTTGCTATGAAGACCATTCTAAACTGTTGACTATTTTAGCTGTTCATGTTTATTGTTTGCTGGAATTTGTAGAAGTTTTTTCTCAATTCCGATTACTAGTACTTAAACCAACATACAGTAAAAGGGAGATAATCTAGATTACATTTTCAAATGAATTTTCCAAGTACTCTTAATTATTTATTTGAATGTGTTGCACAATAATACTGGTATGTACTAGTATTTATTTCATACATTGCTGAATGTTAGAGACTTGTAATTTATTACAATCATCAATACAAGTGTAATTCACTTTTAATCATAATAGTCAAATTTGATTTCATTGGATGGTTGAATTATTTTATAGAATTATAACATTTTCTTTAACTGAACACAGTAACAGAGGAAGCTGATGTGGTAAATGCTTGTGGTAATGTCATGTTCCAAACAAACTTTACATTTTATTAAAATGTAATCTGTAATATCAAGTTTATTAATCATTAATTATTAATGAATTTTAAACACACTTTTATCTTAGAATGAAAACATTTAAAAAACTAAAATTTGAAATTACATGTACGTAAAACTCCCCAAAACTATGAGCAACTGTAGCACAGATATGGCATTGTTTTGTTGTATATATATATATTATTATTATACACGTGTACAAGCTTTATCTCCTTTCTGATTACAGGGAGATGAGCTTGACCCAGGAACAGTGGGTGTTGTTTTCTCACAGATTTGCCAAATTAAAATACAAACTATATCTTTCCTTGTTGTTATCTTTACTACAAACATATCTTAATTAGGAGACACATCATTAATGCAAGGATGAATGGTGGAAAAGTGGCAGATTTGTCCATACCCAATGACCATTTTGAAAACATTTTAAGCCGTTTTCAAATATACCATTTAAAAACACCCCCATTTTTATAATGTACTGCACCATTTAAAAACACCCCTATTATAATGAACTGCACCATTTATAACGCCCCTACTTTTATAATAGACTACCCCATTTAAAACTCCTATTTTTATAATGGACTACCCCATTTAAAAACACCCCTATTCTTATAATGGATCGCCATTTATAAAAAAAAACCTATTTTTATAATGGACTGCCACATTTATAACACCCCTATTTTTATAATGGACTGCCCCATTTAAAACACTCCTATTGTTATAATGGACTGCCCCATTTAAAAACAAATATTCTTATAATGGACTCAACTGCATGCTTAATAAAATGATTTCTTTTCACTAGCTCAATTACCTGTGTCATGAAATATGTCCGCTCGCTTAAAAAATTGACGACTGGCGATTCTATTTCAGCTAATAACTACACGAAACACATGTAATAAGAATTTTAAAAACCAACATTCAAAAAATATTTTATTCAAAATAAATTACATAAATATTACATAGTATTAAGAAAGGGAACAAAAAATGTTTTGTATTTAATTTCTGTTTCTAGTGTCGGAAAATGAGTTATTTCCCCAATACTATGTTAAGAAACAAATGTTTTGAAAAATTTTGAACTAAAATATATGGTAAACTAAACATTTTACAGAGATGAATAATGGCAGATGCAACTATAAGTCAAATTGGGTTTATTTTACTTACAATTTGTTACAAAATGAACCAAATACAAAAATGTACCTAAAATGCAAAACATTTAATGCTATTAGTAGACAACTGCTTTTAATCATATTGTTTAGTGGAAAGTGCTGAAGAAGTCACTCAAATTAAATATCTGTAATATCTATATCTATTCCACAATGCTCTTTCATAAACACGGACAGTAATTAATTTTTTTAATCCATATTTAAATTTATGTATATAGGCAGTGTCTGTTTTCTATAGTTTATTATCTTTTACTAATGAAAAATATGTGATCTCAATCTAGTGGCGGGCTGCTTCTCGCAGCCACTGCTCAAACAACACGCTTTTCTCGTGATCTAAATATAGTACAGCTGATCATTGCATCAGAAATATGGAGCATGTTGCGTATAAAACAAATGTACAAGATATATTCTAACTGGTTAAATATTTTTTTTAAAACCAGACACTGCCACTTTAAGTTTAAAAAGACATAGGTTTAACTGATCACACCAGAATAGTTCTTAAATTAAAAAATCTACGGACGTTTCAAAAATAGCTGTTGAATTCGTATTAAACCTTGCTTATATCAATACTTAAAATGAAGAAATAAATATTTTGTCATACATAGAGGACATACCCCGAGTGTGTTTATCAGCACGAGTTGATAAAAGTATTAAATCAGAGGCTTGCCGAGGATTTTTATACTTTTATCAATGGGTGCTGATAAATTATGATATCACAACACACCAGGGGTATATTCTTTTTATCATTCATTATCATTCTTTTCATCAGCAACAATAATTGTAAACATTTCTTTGAAACTTATTGAATGTTACAAAAGCCCATCAAGAAACAAAATGACGTCAGGCTTATGACGTTATAAAGTTAGCCAAATGTAAGAGTACTTCCCTGACGACGTCATTGTTACTAAGGTTGGATGAATCAGATGCGTTTAAACTGTAATTATGATGGTGTAAATTTAATTATTCTCCTGAGATATCACAAATTATAATCCCAGTGATATCTCCTACAAAATGCTTTAAGTTTAATGGATGATAAATAATGTTATTCTTTTTAGATAATCCCATGCTTCTAGAAACACCATATAAGATTAATCAACATACATTTATTACAAAATGTATGATGCTATCACAATATATGAGAGTTACTTTTCTATTTTAATTTCGCCTTCCAATATTCATATATATTAATCAACAAATCTGATCGCTATGTCGTACTGCTATTCATGTGACCTAAATGTGGTACAGTGGGATCATTGTGTCAGAAACATGGAGCGTGGTGCTCATCAAACAAACGTAGAAGATATATTCTAAATATATAAAAACCCAGACACTGCCACTTTAATGAGGTAACATACTGATGGTGAATAAAGTGTTTGATGTACAATCTTTACATACTGATGGTGAATAAAGTGTTTGATGTACAATCTTTTTGCACTGTTCATAATGCTATGCAACAGAATAATATACTGTAGATCATCAAATTAATGTAATCATAATATTAATGCAAAAAATGCGAGTCCATGTTGTTCACATTAATAATATGATGCATTTATTTCTATGTTGATTAACACATGAAAACGTGTTGTCTAAAATTAACATCGTAGCAAATCGCGTGCCACTTTGTTACTGTTAAGCGAACAGGCGTTAAGAAAACGATTTTGTGGAAGTGCAAAAAATTGAAATAAAAGGAAATGGAATTAAAAAAGTGGAAGAATCACATGCCTGTATTAAAACAAATAAAGATTTGAAGCACAATACATCATAGTCAAGACAGACTAATACTAAATAGTCTAGCAAGTTGCCAGATAAGTGCGATACTTGCAGGTTTTTTGTCACCCTATCAAAAAGTGACATGATCCACCGTGCCGCACATGGATGGGTTTTAACACACTAATCCCTAGGTCGACAACTGTTTTAATAATGTCCCATTTTAGTCTGTCCACCGTCACTCGCATTAATTTAGGAACACATTAATTTCATGATCTCCAGTATCTACTAAATTGCCATTTTATGACCTCTCAACCAACAATATCACAGTTAATTTAGTCCATACAATATGAATAAACGGCAGTCTTCAACATTTGGACGGAATATTTTATGCCTGATGGCAATGACTCTTACAGACACATCATAGATGTTTTAAATCATTCTCCAATCCATACACCTTTACTTTCAAGTTTTTAAGTTCTCCCATCATTCGCTTTGACCGGCCAGCTGTTCTGTGAACATTTCGTAGTATTTGCATATCGAGGTCATCTGGATGTTTAATATCCATGTCTTCTGCAAATCCTAAAGTTACCTGTTTAAAAAAAGATAAAGGGTCAATATTAATTATATCATAAACAAATAAATAATACAGATGACATACCATCATAAGGACAGTATTTTTTTATTATTAGGTTTACGAACCCGCTAATGTAAATTTTACTCAAATGAGAAAAAGTCGTATTTTTCTCTTTTATTATTTATTTTTGTTGCCACCGACTTCCACAAATAGCTCTAAAGTAAAAAGAAGTTGCCATTCTAATTTCATGCAACCGTCCTCTCGGTTATTGTGGCTCCTTTCGTTAGATAAAAGTGAGAAATAACACTTATTTCGTCAATAAACCTTTGTAGATATGAATTGTTAGTATGTCTGGCCCAGTTAGGTATGTTCATGCACCGCACAGTTGCACACAGATATCTCACTTCCAGAATAGCAGTGTTACAAAATGGAAGCAATACTAATTTATTCATTTTGTCTTTTTTTCCTTCTGCCTACCTTCGTTCGCAAAGGTTTTTGTTTGTAAACCTAAAAATTAAAAAACACTGGCCTAAAAAACTAAATTGGGTAAAGTTATATGATAATCAAACAGTGCATCTATGTCCATAAAATGTGTTGCTTCGGGCATTATTTTTTTTTATAGCAAACATTTTTTGTCTCATTCTCATTTTTGCCTTTCATTCTCATTTTTGGAATCAACCTCTCTAAAATATTATGTTAACCATAAAGTAAAGAGTTCAAAAGCATAAAATGAATGCAACCACTCATTGTTATTAAACATGTAAGTATATTATTCTTAAAAATCTTTGCCATTAAGGATGCTAATAAATATGAAAGACTATAAATCTTTGTACAGACTGAGTCAACACTTACTGACTGATAAATATGCATTACCTTGTAAAGCTGTCTCTCTACTTCTTTTAACCTAGTTCTGAGATTTTTTATGTCATTCTTAAATCCCTCCACTTCTAGATTACGCCGTCTCTCAAGATCCTGATAGCGAGTGTTCATCAGCTGTAGTCTTTTTGTCATCTTACCACTTCGATCCTATAAATAAAAACAACTAAGTATCTACTATCTACAGTAGCCGATCTCCATGGTTAAGCTATTGGACATGGCGGGTAGGTACTGAGATCTAATCTCTCAGTCGAGGCATAGGATTTTTAACCTCTTTATCGACCAACCCAGTGCTCTGCAAGGCTCAATGGGTAGGTGTTTCCACTTACACTGACCAGTGGTTCCATAACTGGTTAAAAAAAGGCCATGGTTTGTGCTCTCCTGTCTATGGGAGTGCATATAAAAGATCACTTGCTGCTTATCGAAAAAGAGTAGCCTCACTAGTGTGGCGATAGCATGTTTCCTCTCTTCTACTAACATTAATATATGTCCTGGACAGACAGCTCAGGAAGCGAGCTGTGTGTCCATGACAGCCTGCTTGAACCTTAATTGGATGTAAGCATGAAAAGAAATATAACTATCTACAGTGAGTCATGAACCCACCACACCAAATAACATGGCATGTGAAACAAATAACATGCCATGTGAAACAAATAACATGGCATGTGAAACAAATAACATGGCATGTCAAACAAATAACATGGCATGTCAAACAAATAACATGGCATGTCAAACAAATAACATGGCATGTGAAACATAACATGGCATGTGAAACAAATAACATGGCATGTCAAACAAATAACATGACATGTGAAACAAAATAATTAAAACATAATTTGAGATACATAATGAATGTATACAACTTCAATATATAGATGTATCGTTCGATCATTAGTTTTT
>JAUTWP010142596.1:0-11282 GCA_033042655.1 Cyathermia naticoides
AAACTGTAGTTTTGCTTGTATTTTTCAGTAGTAAAAGATAATAAACTATAGAAAACAGACACTCCACCTTTAAGCAATCACCCAATAGAGTATTTTTAAAATGTAGTATTCCATGTGATGAAATCTACAGATTAACCTCAAATAAATAACCATCTTCGAGTTAAACATAGGACACTGGAGATTCACATCCTATCTTCCTTAACCAATCTCCTAAACAAGAATTTTATGTATGAGAACATGCACCGGTTATAAAAATAATAAAAACCATCTTTATTCAAAGAAATGGAAATTTGTTTCTCATCTATACTGAGGGGCAAAAGAAACTTTACACTGAAATAAAGTTTTTCTAGTGAGATAGCAATGAGTTAAACTACACAAACTTTGAATACCTGTACAGTCAATATTCGTTATGGTTTTCCTTGTACAGGCATTCAAAGTCAGTGTAAAGTTTAACTAATTGCTATCTCACTAGAAAAACTTTATTTCAGTGTAAAGTTTCTTTTGCCCCTCAGTATATGTCAGATTTACAATGAAAATGAAATGTAGCATCCATATGTCACTTAAACTTTTTAATTTACTGAATTTTTCCACAATTATTTAGTGGCAGTCTGTTTTAAATTTTTTTTAACCATTTAGAATATATCTTGTACATTTGTTTGATGTGCACCATGCTCGATTCTTCTGATGCAACAATTTGCTGTATCATAATCAGATCACAAGAAATAAACTATAAATTGGCGAGGCGACATGCCAAGTCGTAGCACTATTCACATGGCCTAAATATGGTACAGCAGATCATTGTGTCAGAAAAATGAAGCATAGTGTGCATCAAACAAACGTACAAGATAAATGGTTAAATATTTTTTTTAAAAGCAGACACTGCCATTTTAATCAAAGAATGACACCCAATAGCCGATTTTATATTTTGTGCTGGGGTGTTGTTAAACCCATATTTCTAATCTAACTATCTGTCACTGTTGGTCATTGGACCGATTCATTCCTGCCAAAGTCACAAAGGCTGTGGTATTTGCATATAAAAATTTGTTTTGCATTCTTCAGTTTTTACAATTTTATGTTGTTATCAGATAATATAAAAGGAATACAGAAGAAGCTCATTATATGCTATGTAAATCTAGATGACAATTTGAAACCATAAACATATTATAGCTTAATACATACATGTACCGGTATATAAATAATTTTCTAATCAAAAAGATTTTGAATTGAACAGTCAAAAGTGAGTTAGTCACATAAAGTACTTATAAAGTTTGATACTCCAGTCAGAAAATCTGCTTTATAAGTACACTGTATTTGCATGACTTAATTTTGTATATTTGAATTGTAGTTTCACAGAGTGTAGAATTTAGATAAAATATACTATAACAATACAGATTTTGACTATGCTCTAAGATAATTAAAGAACTTACAGCAATATTTTATCAGGGTATAAATGTTGTCACACTCAAAACAAAAGGCTTGAACTATAACTCTTGATTGTTTCTTGTAAACAGTACATTTATACACTAATAAAGACATTACCATGATAAAGTTGTTTTTCTTCATCCTTTATTAAAATTTGACACGTACAATGAATCAACTGCTCAAATTGTGTACTTCCTAAAGTACTTCTAAAGTTGAGTTGCTCAAACTATCTGTCTTTTAGAGCCTGCTACTCCTGGTAAAAGGGGCCCCATCTCGATGTCTGTTTGTGATATTGAGGCTAGCTGAAGATATGTAAGGTGAGAGTGCAGTCGTGACACTGATGGATAACCTTGGTGATAACACACATAAGCAAACATCATTCCCAGTAACGATCCACATAAAACATCTGCAAAATAATAATCAAAATTATTACAGAACAAGCAAATTTTCATATTTTTTGTCCATTAAAAATATAATATATTGTGAGCCTTCAACTGTCAAAGAGTTATAACCAAGGGATATATAGGCATAGAAATAGAGAAAAAAAGATAGAGATAGAAACTAAGATAGAGAGACAGACATATATATAGAAAGAGAAAGAGAGGGAGAAAGAGTGAGAGAGAGAGAGAGAGAGAGAGAGAGTGAGTGAGAGAGATAGAGACTAAGATACAGAGAGTGATACAGTTAGTGTGTTTACTTGTGTGGCATGCCGCCTATTTATTATTTTAAATAATGCAGCTAGTAATTATTTTAATCAGTATAATTATTATTATGGTGAAACTGCTATCATGAAAAAATACTAGTGATTGTGGGGAAGAAGGAGGGCAATGTTGAAAACTATTATGAAATTGTATTAAAAGTTATTGTCAAGCACTCTCTTGAATATCTCAAAATGACAATCCAAACTAAAATATAAGCAATACTTTTAATAAAAAAGTTAAATAATTATACCAAAATTAGTATTAAAGTGTCAAGGACACTAACTCCAAAACAATTGAAAGTGGTTCTTTCCAGAAATTATATTTTATTTTATACAAAGTTACTGTGCAACACTAACCTTGCCAATGATGATGAAAGTCTTCAGTTCTTGACACAGCTATCAAAGTTGCCCATAAAAATGGTACTACGATGCACAACAGCTTCCAGGAACTGTTACGCCCACTGCTGTTAAACACACGAAGCTTGCCCATCAGATATAAACCAACATATCCTAAACTGGAAAAGGCAACTGAAAAAAAGGAATTGACAAATAATTTTCACCTACACATTCATTTTAGGGGTGCTAAAAGTGGAAAATAATTAAAGATGGCAATGACATTTTTAACATGCAATTAGCTCTCACTTTATTTCTAGATGCAGAACAAAAAATATTGATTCTGGACTCAAGACAGACATCATAAGGTATGACATAACCTATCGTCTTTTATTTGAATGGAACTTTGAGGTGAGACTCATAAAGCTTTACATTGTATAAGGTAGTTTGTTTTCTTTAACGACGCCAGCGAAGCACATTGATTTTGATGTTAACACTGGCTATTGGACATGAAATATATAGTCATTCTGACACATTTGTAGAGGAAACCTGCTGCTGCCACATAGGCTACTCTTTTTGATAAGTAGCAATAGATCTTTTATATGCACTTTCCCACAGACAGGACAGCACATACAATGACCTTTGATGAACCATTATGGTGTGGTAAGTGATATAGCAATAGTGTCCCTTGTCGTAATGTGAATATTTTCCCTGTGAATTACCTTATTAGTTAGGCCTAGCAATCGCGAAATATAAGCATGCAATTTTTTTTCTTTTTATGGTATACACACATGTTGAGTGTCCACTTGGAAAACTTTTATATCCTTCTCTGACAATATTTTCATCACCAGTGCAGTGTAAGATGGATTCTGTAACAATTTTACCATCAGGAAAACATCGGTGTAAGAAGTCTGGCCTTGGTCTAGTAAAACAAAACAATATAAAGGTTGAAAGTAAAATCTAAATCTAAAAGTAAAAAGATTACTTAGCCAACTTTTAGTAATTATATGACAATATTTCCTTCTTCTATTACTGAAAGTAAATCTGTCACAGCATACTGTATTGTCACTTTTATAGTTTCTGTTATGTATCTGGTATTATGTACATGAAATAAAAAAGGCATAAATTTGTAATTGATTTTATAATAAAAAACATTAACAGTAGAACAATAGTAAAATATGGTACCTAGTCATTTGACATTTCGTACCATAGTTCATTTCATACCTATGTCATTTTGTCCCTAGGTCATTTCGTACCTTGTAGTTCATTGGTCATTTTGTACCATAGTTCATTGGTCGTTTAATACTCAATTAATTAGTCATTCCGTACCCTATGGTTTAGCAATTAAATAGGGGATGTATGTCACATGACTAATTGCTTTATGTAACTATTGTGTCTGCAAGTTTTGGTGTTTTCTTTTAAGATCATAGAATCAACAGCCAAATTGGTCCTGGAAACCTCAGGGTTTACTTTCTAATTCCTAGGTACGAAACGACCTAAGTACGAAACAACTTTAATTTAGGATACGAAATAGCAGGTTCGAAATAACCTTGGTACCAAATGACTAGCATCTGTAAAATACAGTCAAATTATGACTTGCATTCAACTGATAATGAAAATCATTTAGCTCCAAGACAGAAAATGGAACATTTCAAAATATTTTAGGTATATTTATTTATATAAAATTAATTATTTTAAGTACTATAATTTTAACAAGTTCTACGTATTCTAACATTATAAATTGGTAAAAATACAATTTAGTCTTGTACATTAGTATAGTAATTATTATTATTTGCTTTTATTGTGTATTTCTAGAGAAGGCCTATAGCAAAAATATTGTTATTACTTTTATTATAATATTAAGATGTTGAAAATACTGAACTTACCTTCCAACAAAAAGCTTAAGTACATTTGTAACACATATTGCCAATGTAACAGACAAGGATACACCTTAAAACAAATAGAAAAAGTTTGTCTATTAATAAAATTAAAACAATTATGATCAGACCATTGTGTACAAATATTCTAGTAATTATTTATTTTCCCAAGTTAAAATAAAAAGTCTGTAAAATACCATATACATTGTGTTACGAAGAATTTTGGTCACAGATTAAATATTTTCTGACCTTTAAAATTAAAGTAACCTTCGAGGTAACCAGAGTTTGGGCTATTTTCCGTTCCAACTAGTGGTCCACAACTGGTTCATCAAAGGCTGTGGTATGTACTGTTCTCTCTAGGGAAAAGTACATATAAAAGATCCCTAGCTGCTTATCAAAAAGAGTAGCCTATGTGGTGGCAATGGGTTTTCTTCTAAAAAGTGTCAAAATGACCATATGAATGACGTCCAATTACCGATGATAAGATAAAAATCAATGTGTTCCACTGGCATCGTTAAACAAAACAAACTTTACTTTTTAGATAACCCAGTTCATTTGTGGTGTGTTATCAGAGAGATTCGCTTCAGTGGACCAGTTAAATTATTCCTGTTCCAGTCAGTAATATTGTATTTTGCAACAGTATATAAAAGTACTCTTGCTGCTAATGAAAACATACTGTCCCAGGTGCAGTGGATGGCTTAGCCATAAATGTCACCTGGGAGAGGCGTCTGCTCTGAATGTAGACGTTAAACACCAAAAAAACCCACCAGAAACAGACATCATTTTGCCCACTGATTAAACAAAGTAAAGTTTATTTTATTTAACAACACCACTGGAGCAGATCATTGGCTATTGGACGTCATTCATATCTTCAAAGAAAACCTGCTGTCACCACATAGACTACTCTTTTCAATAAGCAGTAAAAGGTCTTTTACATGCACTTTCCAACAGATATGACAGCACATACCACAGCCTTTAATGAACCAGTTGTGGACGACTGGTTAGAACAGAAAATAGCCAAAACTGCAGATGAGTCCACTGATAAAGTTTGATCGTAAGACCGACTGCTTCACAGGTTGACATGCTAACGATTGAACTATGTCCCGCTCCACTGATTAAACAAAATTTTGTTTCAATATGACTTCTTAATGTTCTACACATAAGCTATCCATATAACCCAAAATAGCAATATTTTCAGCATTGAGTCAAAAGACAACAGTAAAATGTAAATGTCAGTCCTCTACTGCTAATCAGCTAATCAGTAAAACTAATTAAAATAGTAACCACCATTACCTAAACCTGCTTCCATATAATCTTGTTTATCACGTCTCTGGAAGTAAAATACTGTCAACACAAAAAGAGGAACACCTATTATAGTTACCTGAAATAGATTGACATACGGTAAAAACAGATTGTTTCATTCACTAAAATGCATGTCAAATTATACAAAATTAATAAGTTTGTAAAAACAACTCAAATCATTTAAAGAATGCAAACGACATTTCATTATAGTAAAATAAATAAATGCATTTTTATATGAAGTTTATTCAATCATCAATGAGTAACAATAACTGTACCGTACTGTTCCAAAGAATCGCCGATGTCTGCGATCCCAGATCGTTTTTTATTTTATTATTATTTTCATTACTTATTGAATCATTATTATTTATATATGAATTTTTTATACTGGGCTTATTCGTGAATATGGGCTGAATTCTTTAGTTTTAAAAAATAGGGGTGGGCTAATTCACAAGCATGGGCTTATTCCCAGTCAAATACGGTACTAGTATTTTATTAATACAACATGTACTACAAATACATTTTAAAATCAGAATTCAGCAAGTGTGATTACATAAAGACCGAAAGCTAATCATTCACTGACAAAATTAGGTCTTTATTGGTCCTTTTTGATATAGTTCCACAAACATTGTAATTTTGAAAACAATTTGTCATTGGTAAAAGGCTCACCGAAGGCAATTTCATTTCAGCCTATGTCAATTTGTTAAATCTTAACTAAAACAATAAATAAGTTTACACAATAAAAGGCTCACCGACAGCACTAATTATTAGGCCCATCCAGAGGCAAAAAAAATCCCGGCGTTAAAACGCCTCACCTATGGCAATTTAAAAAAAAACGGTGCCAACAGTGTCGACTAAATTCAAGGCCTGCTGCAGATACTAGTATATTATCCAAAAGACAAAAAAATGAAATCTTAATGGCAGTCCTGCACATTGTTAGTCAGTGGCTGTTAGGTGCCACTGCCACATAGGCTACTTCAACCAGGTTTCATACTTACATATAATAACCTCACAGGGTAAATTGAATTTGTCCTAGCATAATTGTATAGCCACCACTCCTCAGGCTGTATGGGTCTTCTAAATGGTTCTGCATCATCTGTTATCCTGACAGAAACAAAAATCAAAAGAACAGCAATTAAAAAAATAAAACACAGAAATTGATAAACGATTCAGTTCATAAATCAATGATGAATGATGTCACATGGAACAGAACATGGAATTATGTTCAGTTAGAATGGGACTATTCCACTTGAAACCAGAAACAACAAGCCCCATCATGCAGAGATCACATGATCATTAACCTTTGGATAAAACAGCGATACTGGTACATTTTCATGTTATATTTATACATGTACTAATAAATAGCATACAATGTTTTTTTGCAAGTATGCTTACCAATATATAATAAAGAGGGTAATTCTGATGGCCAATTCCTGTAGAAAATGTATATTTTTGTGAGTCACAGTAAGATTCATGGTTCATTATCTTCACCTACAAAAAAAAATATTTAATACTCATACAGCAAACAATAAACTAATACACATGAAATGCCAATGTGAATGACTAAATTTAAAAAACAAATTATATATAGATCATACGCCATTTTCACAAACATTGAAATTCTGAATAATTGCAGTAAGTCAAAAACTTTTCAGATAAGTGTGTTGATTGTTCTGTAGAAAGAAAATTTACAAAAAGTTATTTAATTATTGTACATTTGATAGGGCACAAAGTGATTAGAACTGTATTTACAGGTATTAACTGATGCGTCAAAACACATTTGTTGGCTACATCGGTTATTCACTTACTGATCTGAAAATTTGCATGGTTAATCTCTACCACGTAAGTATGATAATATAGAAACCAAAACCAAAAAAAACGCACCAGCTTTAGCCGAATATTGCAAAAGAATCCAAAAGTAAACTTTATCTGGCAGACAAAGTTTACTTTTTTATTTTTTTATTAAGAACATTAAAATTTTTGGTTTATCTGTACTTTGAACTTATGTAATTTGCAGAAAATTCATGTTTTTATATACACTTTCCATAATGATAATCCTTAAAAGGAATTAAAACAACCAAAATAATATGGTTCTAGTCCTTTTAAGTGAAGCTAATTAACACACAGTTCACGGTGGTCAACCCATCAGGCCTGACTGATTTGAAGCTAATTAAATGACCATGCTTAGATCACATAATCTAGTTATGATATACAAGTGAAATCTGACAATGTGTGATACACGTTTAACAGTGATAGAAATAAGCAGAAATGTTCACTTGTCCATCAGGTGCCATATGCATGAAGAGAGTTTAATGCATTTAACTGTGTTTATCTGCAAAACGCGTTTAAATTTATATGACCTTCATGCATATGGCCCCAGATAAGTACATTTAGAAATCTACTTGTCTACCATAACCATTGACATACTTTCTACTTATCTGAGCAGATTTTCACTTGTCAGGACAAGTGGATAAGTGCTTATTTCGAACGCTGTGTTACAAGACGCAGACATCAGACAATACAGATCATAACATACTCAAAGAATAATAGACATACTGTGTGCAAATAACAGGCAAACATGTAAAAATAAACTGATGTTTACAAGGATGTAATGTAACACAACTGAATGAAATACGACTTACATTATATGATATTTCCAAATCTGAGGACCTTGATTTTCCTGATGGAATTTTGATCAAAAGGGTAAAACGATGTTGCCAGTCGAAAAGTATTATAAGAAAATATGCTACCTGTTGTATGGTTTTATTGAAGGGTCTGTGTCTGCAATCAGAAGTTATGGTTCGCCAATAATGATTGTGATACGAACACTACTAATGTACTATGAAGACAATATGGCATGTTTGCTTTCAAAGTTCATGTGTATGAAGAAATGAATGAAATATTTGCCAATAATATAAGCTCCAAATTGTGTAGTTTTCAAAAAATGTATGAAAAGGATATGTGTCATATGATTTGTTTACTAAAATAATCAAGATATTTAGTTTTATTCGGGTAAAGCAAAAGAACTTCAGTCACATGAAGATAAGTTAAAACATGAACTATTACAACTGCGAACTGATTTAAAACTAAAAAGCACAGAAATTAATTATGATATACATGAAAGTTTGAAAACAGTCAGATTTATTGAAAACTGGAGTTATTCTGAAGCCATACAAAAAATAAGGGAGGAGACGCAAACAGTTGTGCCGTAATGAGCCTACTACTATACAGAAGACAGCTCACCAAACCCAAGCCCACAGAGCAGTGCATTGGCGGATCCAGAAATTCCATTTACGGGGGACCTCCAATGGCAAGCCTAGGGGCCCCAAATGTTCCCGAAAAGATTTACAATGTAAAAAATAGAAAAATTGCAAAATTTAGGGGGGAGGCCCGGGTGCACCATATGATTAATATGATGCATACCATTAACACTAAGTGATTAACAGAGTGTGACAAATGATATTTAATCTGTTTTGCTGCCAGCTGTTATTAATTATCTAACATGTGGGATACAGTGTATACACAACTACAATGACATTGATTGAAATATTTACACAAATTTGCATTTTAACCTGCTCATTTTATAACCAGACATAGCAGCCACATGATATTAAAATAATCTATATGGGTGATTCTAAAACAAATCTATAAAACTACTGGTAGTGGTAGGTGGACAGAATCTCTAGCATTGTCAGAGTTTGTGTCCAAATCAGGCATGCTTGAACACTTCTGTGATGTAAGCATGTTAAAACTCTGTCCAGTCCAGGTGGACAATAATTAAGAACATTATATTCTTAAATTTTAAATTACAATATGTTTTATTATTTGAACTAAGTATTATATATGAATTATAAATCAGAAGTTTTTGGAGCTTATAAAAATCAACTAAAATAATTTTCATTCTTGACTGACAAATGATTTGTCAGTGGTGTTACCTACACTTTTAGGTTAACTCTCAAGTTTGGTAGTGTTAAACATTAAAAAAATGTTTAGCCCAACCAATTACTAGTATATATCGGATGGTTGAAGAATGATTAGATCATCTATGTTGTGGTTCCTAAAATTAATATGATATAAGTGTATTGGGAATGTTTAAATGGCTATACTTGAGTTACCAGTAATGAAAATGTTCCTGTGGACCTATTTTTGAAATAAATGTTTAAAAATTAGATTAACAGTACTGGCCCAGTTGAAGTTAATATTATTTAACAGCAGTAAATTCAACCTCTAAGTATACTTAGTTACTGGTCATGAAGATAATGTTTTAACACCAACATTTAAGCTATCTTTAGCTATAACATGACAACAGTAACAGTAAACACCACAGACTGTTTGACTACCATGCAATATAATGATTGTCATGGTTTAAAGACATAATTATTTCAGATAAAGTTTCTAAACACTGTAAACTTTACAACCACTTTTCAACTCAACACAAGAACTATTAAACAATTTGGTCAACTGTAAAATCTCCTCTTAAGGAAAGTAAAGTTTCCTCTGATTCTGTCTTCTGAGGTGTCTCAACTTCCTCCACGGGTGCAGTCTCTGTGTGCTTCTCTGCATCCACCTGGTTTTCTCATCCTCTGCCACAAATAAAGCTGGTCTGACCCACAGTGTCTCTTAACAATGCCAGAAGCAGCCACTGAACTCTCTGAAGTGGTCAGACTAATCCCACAGCAACAGGTGATGGGGAAATGATGGGTGTGTGGCACAGATGTCCACAAGAGACAAGCAACAGTCACAAAAGGAGTGACAGGAACTGAGATATGGAGATGGACAGCAAAAGGAGTTGAAAGAGGAGGAGCTGTCAGAATGGGAAAGATACAGGATAGAATTCAAAAGGGAAAACAAATAGGAAAGGGGCCAGTGGGACAAACAAAAATCTACATAGAGATCTAGGCCTATTTTGCCTGTCACCCATACAGATACTGAGACAGTTATCTATAAAAGAATTAGCCAGTAAGTTTTAATCTCAATCGACATTAACTGAGACCGTATCAGGTTGTTTCACACTTATTCACATTTGTCCTGAGTCATTTCACACCCAGAGCAGTGGCAGATGTAGGGGTGGGTGGGGGAGGCGCAGTGACCTGGATCCCTCCCTAAATTTTCCTCTTTTTTTACACATTGGAAATATTTTCGAGAACATTTGTGACACTTGGCACTTAGGCTTGTCATTGGTCCCCCACCTAAATGGAATTTCGCACACATATGTCCGTTATATACTTTATATATGTAATCATTACCACTTAGTACGGTAATAAAAAACGCTACAACATATTGGTCTTATAGCCTGACCGAGAAACCAGATCTGGAACCGGCATTTATTGTCATAAACATAATAGGCCTCCTTAATACTAGTAGTTATATATTTAACAAAAAAACCTGTGTATACCCTATACAAAACAAATTTCATATTAAATGCAAACACCATTGACCTATTTCGTTTACATATCACTCTACACATCCAGATTAAAAAACCAGATAAAACTTAAAATAGCAAAAACTCAAATGACAGTAACTTGCTCACGCATTATATTCTCATATCAGCATCCGTTGCACGTGCAGTTTTAACTTAAAGGTGGAGTGTCTGTTTTCTATAGTTTATTATCTTTTACTACTGAAAAATACAAGCAAAACTAGTTTTAATA
>JAUTWP010142707.1:0-11282 GCA_033042655.1 Cyathermia naticoides
TTAAATTAAATTTGAAATATCAGTTATTTGCTTAGCAATATAAAAACATATCATATAATCATACATAATGATAATATTAGCATTATGTATAAGGTGAGTAAATCCATTCTTTATTGAGGATTCAAAATAAACTTTTGCTAAACTTTATTGGTTGAGTATATAATTATGTTCATTGTAATACTATTCATTTTCTCCATCACGTAACATCTATAATTATAAACAGTGTAAATCTATATAAATAAAACAGACAAAGTGAATGCTTAAATAATTTATTAACCTATAGTGTATGTTTAAGAATGGACATAAAATATACTATAACGTAAAAAGACTAAAATATCTTGAATCTAAGCTGATAGAACAGTTTGTGGTGCTGATGAGGTAAGAACTGAAAACTAAATATGTTTACGTCGTTTATCTATGCTTGAACCTTAAATATTTCAAGTTCATTTCTTCAATATACTGTACGTAAAAGCAACAACAGAAATATAAAAAAGGTATTTTAAAATAATATTTTAAAATACTTTTTTTATATTACATTTTCTGTCTTTTAACTTTCTAAATAAAATAGTTAAATATATTTATCTATTTTATTTAGAAATAATCCAGATTAAAAATAACTATTTAATGTTCTTTATTTCTATAATAACAATAATAATTTATAAAAATAAATAATAATATTTAAGAGCCTTGTAAAAGGACATTACATTTTATATGAAGTTTGCACACTGGTTTCATGATTTATCAGTTTTTAAAAGTAAAAATATTTCGTGTTCAGTTCTTAAATATAAGTTTAATAAATTTGAGAAATACGCACCATAAACTATTCCTCTTTATCTTGTTCATGTCTAAATATAATCACGCCTTGTAAAAAGGGAAATGAGTGACTACAATGTGATATCAGCAAATAGCATCGATACTATTAATGTCAGAAGGTTGCTCGTTTTATTTGAAGTGTCATTATTTATAATATGTTTGTATGTCCGTTCTTGCACATATGAGAATTGTTTCACATTTGAGAAATGTTCATGTCATTGTCGCAGGGTTATTTGGAGTTGTTGGTTTTCTCCTGAACTAAATTGTCCTTATTCTCATTGCTCGCCTTCCCATGTTTCTTCTAACACTTGGAACGTAGTTCTGAAAAATAAAACAATCATGAAAGAAAACGTCAAGATAAGACAAGACAAAACGTTTATCACACTCCGTCCGTTTAGCAACGGATTAGGAGGAGCATTCAGAATAACATTAATTTGTAGACAAGATAGTTAACATTAATATATAGAGGCTATTTCATGTTTTTTGTCAAATACGATTTTTATGTCAACGAGTGATGTGTAAAAATAATATTTTCACAAGTTGACATAAAAATCGTATTTGACAAAAAACATGAAATAGTCTATTTATTATGTACTTTTTTGTCATTTTTAAAAAAAAAACACCATCGAGTGTTTGTGTATTCTCCCTAATTAAATCGGCTAATGTCCAATGATTGACAGCAGGTCAAATATCCACTTATTATTACGCGAAATAATCCAGACAAAAAGAATGCGTAAAATAAAAACTTATTTACAAAATATAATTTTTATATAAAATCAGGATAATAGATAGATGTATGTATATACTTGTACACAACTATAAACGTATGCATACATGTGTTAATCTTAATGGTTATATTATAATAACCTTGGGATATTGGTGAAGGCATATCAATAAATGTTTATGAGGAATATAATGATAGCTTATTGTTAACTTAGCGGACGTTTGAAAGCCTGAAAAATTGTATTTATGAGTTTTACAAAAAAAAGTAATGTACATGTACTTATTTTTTACAACAACCCGTATGCACGTGTATGCTTTATGATGTATGGATGCGTGAATAGATGAATGGATGGACAAATGTGTGTGTGTGTCTGTGTTTGTGTTGTTGAGTGAATATTTATTTATACACGTACAGATAGATATAAATCAAAATGTGGTGCATTGAGAGTACAATTTATAAAATATTTTTTATATTGTTTTGATAATCTACCCCTTTAACTGCATTAAACAGTGCCAGGTTGTTTCATTTTAGATAAAATAATAAATTACACGTACTATACATAGTCAATGCAGAATGCTGACTACTATTGTACTCATATTTATTTTGTTAATGCATGTATATCGTAAATAATAATTTTACAAAGTACGAACCCACATCCCAGTGATTTAACATATAAATCATCTAAATTCACTTGAGTATTATTATTTTAATTTTAAATGGACCTCAAGTATTTTCTGTGTAACCTATTTCTGCCGTGAAGCTCATGTCATGGTATATTAACGTGTAGCTTGTCTATGAGTATGACTAAGAATGGTGTGAAGTAGTCTTACCGTGAAATCCTTCTTCCATGTTTCTTTGACAGTCTTGTTGGGTGCTCTCCAGATTGAACTGGGAAAGTACTGCAAAACA
This sequence comes from Cyathermia naticoides, assembly GCA_033042655.1. Lineage (NCBI taxonomy): Eukaryota > Metazoa > Mollusca > Gastropoda > Neomphalida > Neomphalidae > Cyathermia > Cyathermia naticoides. The sequence continues at coordinate 2,447 of JAUTWP010142707.1, forward strand.
ACAGATATGTTGTAAAAGTGTGACTTGGCATGATACAACTGTTAGATATATACTAATACTATAAGTCCAAATAAACATAATGTGCATTGTATTAAATAATACTCTTAAAAGTGTAAAAGAAAATGGTGTCGGAATCATTGTGTGTGTCTGTAGATAAAATTTTCTGAATAATAGTGGGTTTTTGGTTATTGTTTAGTGCAGATAAGTAATGTGGTTAATAACTGTTTAATAATTGGGTTAGCATTATATAAATTATTATTATAAATGTTGGACTTGTTTTCAAATTTTGTTAATATGTACATTAAAAATTAAAATTTACAGAAATATGATTTTATTTAAGCTAATCCTAAAATTATTATTTCAATAAAAATAAATCTGAATATATTTATTTATCAAACATAAATATTTAAAGATAATTTTAAATGAAAATATTTGAAATAATTTTGAATGTTTTAAAAGTAGTATCTTTTCGTAATTGAGATTGTACATAAAGCACCGGTATATCAGAAAAATACAAAAATATTGAATGCAAAAGAAGAACCAGTATATGAATCCACTTACATCTTCGTAATACTTCTGAATGGTGGATTTATCAGGGATGTAATGGTTGACAGAATCTCTAACTCTGGTGATGTGTGGAATGATTTCTGGTAGAGAGTCTAGAGATTGGAATGGCAGAGGCAGGTATAGCTCCAGCTGGATCTCGCCATGGTCTGGATCCATAACGATCACTCGTGACTTGTGCAAGATGTCAAAGTAAGATTCGTAATGCTCCATTTCCTCCTGTACCATCTCTATTAGCATGACGAATATGCTCTTCAAGTGTTTCTGTACGTTCTCCTCTACTTGCCAGTAGTTGTAAGCCCATCGTCCCTGAAAGATAATTACAATTATAATAAGAAAATGAAGGAAACGTTTAGCTAGTTAGGTTCCTAATTCAGTAATAGAAAGTGGCCTCTTAAGATAGCGGACTGCTTAATGCACTTCATACTGTTACATTTAATACAAACACTAAACCCGGTTCGCCTGTGTTGTACTTTTGAAATATAAATATGTTAACCATCATATTTTAAGCAGTTATATGAACAATAAACTCTTCTAATCGTACATGTAGTTTAGATGTGTATTAGAAACAACGTCTTAGGTAAAGCAGAGTGTAAATTCAAACAATAAAAGGTTTAAATCTCAAAGTAACATCTGTATTAAGCATTATTCAATGGATTTACATAGGGAAATTAATAAAGGATTTAACATTACCTCTTGGTAAACGTTGTTGGTGAGAGATTGCACACGTCTAATGTCATCAGCATTGAGGATTCCAGCCAGACCAGAGTTGATCATGTCGTGTACATTGTAGATACCAGATGTGAATTTGTCTGCCATGTCCATCTTGGGGATGTATTTCTGAAGGTTGCTGGCTTTAAGTGGTAGATCTTTGGCACTTTGAAGATATTCTTTAAAGAAAAGGAAACATAAACACAGTGATTGATAAATATTATTCTATTGTATTCTTCAAGCATGGTAAATGTATTTTTAATAAATCTGAATGACAGAATTGATAGTAATAAAAAAGGACATAAAATCAAAACACGTTTTAAAAAGGTTGTGATGATTGCAGACAATAGCATGTGTTCCTTAATTATAATCAATATGTCAGAAGCGAATTGAATAATAAATTTTTATATAAAATTTAACATTATATTATGTCTAAAATAAAATATAATTATTTTAAAACATTGAAGATGTTTTCTCATTATTTTAAATGATTTACTGAATATATTTTGGAGTATTGTTATTTTAAGTTTGTGTATGTGTATGTGGGGATGTCATGATCATTTACAATATTGCAATGCCTACCTATGATTTTGTTAGATACGTCTTCTGAACTCATGCGGTAGTTTTTACGCATACTTCTTAGTGTATCATCAAGCAAAGCGATGGTGTCTACTGTTCGGCTGACTGTCTGTTCCACATATTCCTACAAGAAACAGTCACTCATACAGTGATGACATGTAGAACTAATTTATATTAGCTAACAAACTATATACAACATTTCCAACATAAATTATTGCTTCATTATAAACAATATGTATATTAACTTTGAATTTTGTAAAACAATCAATTGTTAGGTGTACCAATGACACAATACATATGGAATTTTCTTGTATCTAATTCAACACATTATAAAAGAAGTGAGATTCCCTGTCCCTGACACGGTGGATGGATAAAACCATAAACTGCAAACGAGAGAGGCGTCTGCTATAACAGCATGGATCTGAACGTGGACGTTAAACCATTTATCCTATCCCATCATACAAACACAATTCATTTTTAATAAAACTGTTATTCTTGTTATAATTTGTTTTACTGATTATAATCTTGTCTATGGTACTATGTTAATACGATGTTATAAATATAAAATAGTATATAAAAGCAGAGTATGAACCTTAATGGTGTCGATGGACTGTCTGACAATTTCGCGGTATTCTTCCAGTATAGGGTATGATTTCATAGCTTCTAATGACTCCAGCATCTGTCCTACTGTATCTCTGCTAAATGTCTTGTAAGATGATACGGCCTGCTTGTAAGAATTGCTGTAATACATCATATACAAATACATGAAGAAACTAATGAATGATTCACAATAAATATATTTTTTTTTTACTATTATTTTTATTTGCGAAATATGGTTTATCATTATCAGTATACAAAGTAGAAAGTTTTACCATTATAACAAAATCAATTAATGGTCCATCAAGACTATATAATATAATTCAATACATTCATTGCAATGCCAGTTTACATTTTAATAATTATTAATTTGGTGTATGAATAGTTTACAATGTTATGCTATACTACGCATTGCTTTGCTATGCGATATTATAAACTAAAAAGCAGAAAAGGTTATCCTCAATATGTATAGTATAACAAATTATGGTATCATTCGTACAGTGCTTTCCAGAATGTATCGCCCATGTCTTGCAGATAGAAGTCGTTGTTGTCATGCATTTTGCGGACTTCGCGTCTCACTACATCCAGTTGTCGTTCCACGTATTCCATCTCCGTTGCCAGTGCGTCCACCATTGGGCGTGCCTCCTCGCTGATATGGGACGTGATTCGTCGATATTTTCCTTCAAGCTCCGTCTCAAACGATGATGACATCTGGTGTAATCTGTCAATTAGGTTATCTCCGTATCTTTGTACTTGCCGTGTCATAAAGCTCTGTGGTAGAAAACAATTAGATCTTTATTGAAGAATATCTTCATGATTATTATTGACGTGTTCTCATAGTTAATACACAGCTATTTTTCAAAAACAAATACATTTGTACACCAATTTACATGGCTGTAATATAAGACGAACTAGTATTGCTATATATGACTTGTGGGCAATTTTAATTCATACAACGTAATTTTGCCTATTTTCACGTTTGAAGAAGAAAAATAGCTCATGTTTTATAATGCGCATGTGAACAATGTTGTATTACTAGTATTTTAAATTCATCAATGTAAACATTGTTTTGCATTGTCTTACGTTGATTTATTGAATTGTGTGTCATTTGTCTCCTTGGAATGAAAGAAAACATCTTCAAGATGCTTAATGGTTATATTGATTTCATGAATAATAATAGCACATGTGTAGGCCTATATTGATAGAAGTTACTTTTTATTATTTTTATGAAATCGTATAATATGCCTACAGTGGCGGATCCAAAAATTTCATTTAGGGGCCCCCAATGACAAGCCTAGGGGCCCAAACGTTCCCGAAAATATTTACAATGTAAAAAATAGAACAATCGCAAAATTTAGGGGGGCACGGGTACCCCCGCCCCTCGATCCGCCACTGGCCTATATTCATTGTGAAACATTTATTAGAAACGTTTTAATGTTATAAATATTTATTTTTGTTCGTCACACGCTTATCCTGACTACAGACTGGGATCGTAACGTACAAGGAGTTGAAGTTACCTGGAAGTCTGAGACAATGTCTGGTCGCCAGTGTATTCTGGTGTGCAGCAGTCTGGACGTGTTCAGTCTGGCAGTGAAGAGGCTGTCGTCGACGTTGCGGTAGTTTTCTGTGTGGTAGGCCAGGGCCTGTACTGCACTGTCGTTCACATATCTAGCCTCAATGTTGAATGTGTTCCTTGGATTTTCTGAAATAATCGGTGTTCGATAGGAATAATTATTAAACTATGTGTATGATGTGTGTCTAAAAGTTTGAATCGGAATCATGTGTTAAACTGATTAAGAAAAGTGAATTCGGATAATACATTTAAATTAATCTAAAACTCAAAACAAATATTACTGAATTGTTTTAAGATAATTCGAAGCAGATATTATTCATTTTATAAGACTTTATCAATATTATAATTCAGACACGTTTTAAAACTCATTTGGAAAGTTACAATAAGCAAATATTAAGTTCGAAGTATATTGTAATAGTGTCCATTTGGTTAATATGTTTGTTAAAATAATAATAGAATACCATTGTTATCCACATTTAATATCAACTATACATGTATTATGTTTAGAAGAAGCTACCTACCCATGTCATAGCTTGTTTGGAAAGTTATAGCTCTTCTTTCTGTGTCCAATTTCAAATCAGTCACATACTCGTTTCTGTTATCTACCCGATTGGTCATTCTCAGTTGGTATGGATTGGAATTAATCATTTTTCCAGTGACCTCCATTTGACTTTCAGGGCTCTTCATCTAGAAAATAATATTTCAATGAGATATTATACATCAGGTGATAACATAGGGAGAAGGAAATCATACATTTACAAATATGACATATTTTCCACTGTTGGACAATTGCAATATTGATTTGTAAAGAAAATCCAAACATTTAAATTGTGTAAGCCTACACGAATATTTATTTTATAACAAAATTGTAATAAACATTTAAATAATGCAATCGACCGAAAACCCAAACATATCCATAGACACATAGATGAGCATAATCATATATTTTTGTTCAGTTTCTTATCTCAGTTTACAAAGGAGCGGGATGTAGCTCAGCAGATAGCGTGCCCGTCTTTGAAGCATTCGGTCGTCGGATCGATCCTTCTCAGTGGACCCAGCTGCAGTTTGGGCTATTTTCCGTTCAACCAGTGCTCCACAACTGGTTCAACAAAGGCCGTGGTATGTGCTGTCCTGTCTATGGTGAAGTGCATATAAAAGATACCTTACTGCTTACTGAAAAGAGTACCCTATGTGGTGGCAGTGGGTTTCCTCTAAAAATGTGTCAAAATGACCATATGAATAGCCGCTGATAAGATAAAAATCAATGTGCTTTAGTGGCGTCATTAAATAAAACAAACTTTATTTTGATCCTTCTCAGCGGACCCATGTGCAGTTTTGGGTATTTTCTGTTCCAACCAGTTGTCCACAACTGGTTCATCAAAGGCCATGGTATTTGCTGTCCTATTTGTAGGAGTGAGTGAGTGAATATAAAATACCCATTGCTGCTTATCGGAAAGATAACAGGTTTACTCTGAAAAATGTCAGTCACCATATGTTTGACATCCAATAGCCGATGATAAGATAAAATCAATGTGCTCCAGTGGTGACATTAAATAAAACAAACCTTTTTTTTTACCTCCCATGAGTATAAATTAATAGAAATAAGTACATTTTAATATTAGTCATTGTGGCAGTAAATATATTTCTCCAAATTTGATTTCTTTAGATTATAATTTCATTTATCTGACTGATAGATGCATAATATTACACTGTCAAAGCCATACTACCTGGCTTATGTTTGTTCGTGAACAATTTGATCGCGAAGGCATTATAAATCTGGAATAATCACAAATGTTGCTTATCTTAAAGGCACATAGTTTCAGTGAGTTATATAGCACTGCTTCCCTATACACTAAGTTTATATAGCAGATTAATTATATTATATTGGTTAATTGCTTAAACTAAATAATCCACTGGTAATTTTAGATATAAACCATACGTTTCCAGAAACATAGACACGTGTGTATTAATGTAGTGGGAGAGTTCACCAAATTATAATAACAACACTTCACTTGGCAGGTGTCACAAGCTGCTCTACCAGCTTGTCGTGGTGAAAGGGATAGGATATTGCCAGCCGGTCTACCGGCCCATAGGAGTGAAAGAGTTAATTTCTAACCAAGCAGTTTATCTTAATAAATGTGAAATTGCATTGCTGAATCCACCTACATCTAGCCTGTGTTTGCAGTGTTATGTCCCTTGAAATTTTAAATACATATACGTCAACATATCTTCTGATCAATCAGATTTGTTCAAATTTTGAAATAACAATATTAAATCCACAGATGATAACCACAATGCTCATTAGTGCTCAAGTTTTACGAGTCACTTTAGCTTTCTGAAATAGACACATTTCTGAATTGTAACATGCAGATTTGGATAGAATTACATCAGAACAGAATTTAATTCGATAGTAATGTTGCCATTTTTTTAGTTTTAAATAATATTTTGTCATTACAGCCTTGCCTGAGTCGATCGTTCAAAGCTGAAGTTTATTCTTGCCCGGCGTGTCGTTTCGACTTGACGAAAGAATTTAAAATGCCAGTCAATCAGCCTCTTACGTCCGTTTTGAATGCGTTATTCCCGGGATACGAAGCCGGTCGTGTGTCATGAATGTATTATTCCCTGGATACAAAACTGAGTTTGTCACAAAGAAATTATTCTCTGGGTATGAAGCTAGCATTTTGTTATGAATGCATTTGGATACAAAGCTGAAAGTTTGTCATGAATTATTGCCTGTATATGAAGCTAGCAGTATTTCACGAATGAATTATTGCCTGTATATGAAGCTAGCAGTATTTCACGAATGAATTATTCCCAGGATATGAACCTGGTTGTCTTGAATGCTTTTTGTTCATGGATACCGAAATGGTGATGTAATAAATGTGTTGTTTGGATATGAATGGGACCATAGTCAGGAATGAATTCTCTGTTACGTTTGATCTTCACCCTCTTTGTGGAATTGTTATCAGTTTGAACCAGACTTAGGTTCAGGCCAAAAATGTGAGTGGTGCTAGTTTGTTTATTTTTGTGCTTCTACATAAAGTTGCAGTCTCCTTTTTTGTCTGTTACAACTAAGCAGAAATACAGTTAATAAACATGTCTTCCTTATCGATGGATATCACCTACTGCACAATAAGAATGTTAAACATCGGAAACAAAATTAAAAAAAACCAGACACAAAAATGTTTAAAACCAGACCAAAAAATGTTTAAAACCAGACACAATTGTTTTTTTAAACCAGACACAAGAATGTTAACAATTAGACATAATTGACAAATGTTAAAATCCAGATACAAGAATTTTAAAATCCAGACACATAATCTAGATGTTTGAAACATGAAACCGTGTTGAAGTGATTATCCATATATCAACTTCAAAGTTGCAATTTGCAATATCTTCGTTTAAAAATATCACCTGATGTTTTTTGAGTTGTTATTTGAGTATAAAACTTACTAAGTCACGAATTAATGCAATTTAAACAAACATATTTGTTATGTGGCAGCATCTATGTTAACCTGTATTATCTTTTTAATTGTTGATAATCTACCCATGAGTTTTAATACAACGTGCAAATTACTGGTTATGTATATATTTGCTTTGCACTAATTGTTTTTCTTTTATAAAGTAAATTAGAACAGATATGCCTACAGATTTTTTTGGTTTTGTTTTATATTTTTATCACGCACAAATCGTCAAAAGATATGTTTGTCACGTATGAAATGCTTCTGGAATTTGTCTACATAGATCTACAATGAAACCTGTCTAAACTGGACACCCAAGAAACCGGAATCCTGTCAAAACTGGACAAACAATTCGGTCTCAATATGTCCATTTAGTGTAAATCTAACCTGTGAAAACCAGAAACCTCTAAAACCGGACATTTTTCTTGATTCAATGGGTGTCCCGTTTAGACAGGTTTCACTGTATAAATATTTTCTTTTACGTTTAGTTTTGTGGAGATGAAATTAAAACAGGATGCTTGACATTAATTGATGAGATTTTAAATAAGAAATGCAGATGGAAATAAAAATGAAGGAAATTATCTTTCTGCAACAACTAGGATTACAATTAAGAATTATACAAACTTCCATATTTCCTAAAATGTACTACATTCTACCCAGTTAGGTTTTGTATTCTTTATTATGTAGCATTAAATAACCAACTACATGTATCTATAGATCCTGAAGTAACATGTTAACGCACCCCTACCTTCATAGATCTAAAATAATGGATAAAACATCTTCAAAAAATTTAATTTGAATATTTTCGTTTCGTTTCAATTTTGATGATACAAACTCACTTTTATTTACAAAATATTTTAATACAATGTATTAAAATAAAAAAAATTGGTTTCTATTTTCTGAAAATAACTAAATCAACAAATTGCTAGTATTTGGTTAATTAAATTTTGATTACATTGGCCATTTTAAAAATAATTTTCAAAGGAATTTTTCCAATATCTTAAAATTTGCTACATCTAAATTGCTTTTTATGGTTTCTAAATCTAAATCGAATTACGGTTTAACTTTCTGAATAAAGTAAACATTTATATTTAAATTATTAAGTATGTTTTTAATATTGAATCAACCTCAAATGGACCTCACACATGCTAAATACCTCGTATGTTTTTCAACATGTTTATGTATTTCATTTTCTGCAAATGTAGCCAGAAATATTTTCATTTATCTTTATTTTATATATTTACTTATACCTTCTCTTTCAAAACAGGTAAACTGGGGTGCGTTCAACCTCCAATACTTTTCATACAGTATGCATACAGAGCCGTTCAGCCTCCAATACGTATGCATACTG
>JAUTWP010142818.1:0-11282 GCA_033042655.1 Cyathermia naticoides
ACCAGTGTCAATAACATATATCAATGAAACACTCAATCATAATATTCTCATTTATACAGTATCTCTCACCAGTGTCAATAACATATATCAATGAAACACTCAATCATAATATTCTCATTTATACAGTATCTCTCACCAGTGTCACACATATCAATGAAACAGTCTCAATCATCAGATTATCATTAAGTACATGCAGTATCTCTCACCAGTGTCATATAAAAAACAATTAAGAGCCTACCCTAAAATTAATTTCTGCAGTAATGCCAGTTACACGATTTAATAAAACAATTCATTAATTATTTATTATTAATACTGAGTTTTGTACCTGTAGGATTGCAAAGTTGGATAGATGATAGCAATGAACTGTACTAATATTCTTGTCCTGGGACACGATCTCACAACCCTTGGTGCACCAATCTCCCAATCCACCATTAGCATCAAAGTCCCAGAAAGCGGCAGTAATCCGAGCCTCTGGATCGGGTACATGGAATTTGATTACCAATGGGTCGGATAGATTTACAACAGGTTGACCTGCAAGATAATACATGTATAGTTGTATAATGTATCGGAAAGTAATAGGGTGGTTAAGATTTTATTCCACATCAGGTCAGGTCATGTTGTTTAACATCTACATTCAGAACCAGGCTGTTATAAGAGATGCCTCCGTTTATTCCACATTAGTGCATTTTGTACAGTGATGATTTTTTAAAGTCAATGATTTACTTTTAAGCAAATTAACATTATGAGTTTTTTTTAAAGTTTAAATTAAAGATTTTTAATCTTTTCTTTCAAAGAATATAGTCCTGTGTGCAATCATTCCCTCATTTTGACTCTTGATCCTAGTAGGGGACCCCTACGAGAGTAAAAAAAACTTGGGTGGACATCACAGATCATGGGCAGAAGGGGTTAAATTTAAGATGGTGTCCAATATGGCCACTATATCATTAAATCAGGTATAATTTGCTAGGTAATTTAGCTTGATGGATCATTGTTGTGTCTTTACCTAGGTTTTCAGGGTCAAAGAATCCCAACTAGACCATTTCTAACCCACATTATTATATATCCAATATAGTTCCTGTATAATTGTTCCCTTGTAACGTTTCACATGTTACACTGAAATTGATAATTTTTGTCTTTTCTTATGGTTTCAGGAACAAGGAATCTATTGAAATTAATGGCAAGACATTATTACAAAATGACAAATTCTAATATGGTTGCCAATATAGCTGCCACGTCATTGTTTTCCTTTTGTAACTTTCCACATACTTCTGTGTGCAGACCTAGATAAGACATACCGGTGGAGACAGAGATGACGTTGGAAATGACCGTCCAGTTGCGAGTGCCCAGGGCGGGGTCACTGTGCACCGTGGTGGTGCTGGGGAACAGCGAGCCATTCCTGAACACAGTGACCAGAATTCTTGTGTAATTCTTCTCAACCACACTCGAGTTCCTCACCAGAGTGGCAGGAATATCAACAGACACCTGAACATCCTGAAATATAAATATCAACATTCTGAAATATCAACATTCTGAAATATAGAAATATCAACATTCTTAAATATTAACATTCTGAAATATAGAAATATCAACATTCTGAAATATAGAAATATCAACAGACACCTGAACATTCTGAAATATAGAAATGTTAATCAGAACATATCACCTACTAGGCTACCGAGTTTAAGGTTTGTTTTATTTAAGAATGCCATCAGAGCACATTGATTTTTATCTTATTGGACGTCATATATATGTTACTGGTTAGAAAGGAAAATATCCTAAACTCTAGCTGGATCCATTGAGAAGGATCGATCCAATGACTGACCGCTTCACAGATGAACTCAATACATCGCACTCCACTAGGCTTCTGATTGCCACACAGTAGTCAATCTTTTTTTTTTTTATATCAAATTCAAATCACCAAATATAAACATTTAAAATAGTTTCATTGTAATTGCATTTAATACTTACCAGATGGTGTTCATTAATAAAAGATATGATTCGTTTTTGTTATTGTAGCATTCTAAAATAAAATAATTCACAAAAAAACAAATAAAAAAATAAAATTCTCTTTAGAAAATAAACCAAACTGTTACAAGACACCTTTAGCAAAGAAATCATAAGTTGTGTTGTTGATCAATTCATGTGTTCTAAATCACAAACAAAGAACAAGCTTTTTAAGATAAACATTTACCAAAAAGTTAAAAATTCTTTAAAAAATAAAATACACCATTACAAGACACCATTCTCACCAAATATATCCTAACATACGTCCTTGCTTGTTGATCATTTCAGACCATATTAATAGTATTACAACACACATAATGACACGTTTAGGGTGAAAAACACATTTAACAAAATATGAAGAAAACAAACCAAACTGTAAGAAAGCGCATTGTTCTCAGTAAATAGCACTAGACGTAAGGTAAAGAATTAACGTCTATGCGTAGACATAACATAAAGTCATAATGAAAACACACAACTACAAGGATCACCAACTTTTCACAAGTACACAGTTAACCTGATCAAGTGTTCCACACCATTCACACACTTTTGTTTTATATATTGCAATGTCAAGACCACCTGGAGAATTAAACCTGCTCTTGAAAGGCATGGCGTTGCATGACAAACCCAGGTAAACTTTCTCATGTACTCGGGCACTCAGCTGCTTAAACAACAAACTTTGTCATTGAGTGGAAACCGGCAGAAATGTTTTGTTGTATGCTTTCTGGTGAGCAAAACACACTCGGGAACTCAAACAACTGAAAAGGAAACTTCATATTTGAAGCTGTTTTAAAGTGTGTTGCCCAAAACAAGGCACACTAGGAAGGATATACAGTCAATATGAGCCCCAGAGAAACAAACTGATATGTACAGTTGATGAATAACAAAAATCTGTTCACTTTATTGAATGGGGCTTACATGATACTTTGAAAAGAAATGTTTGCTTAATGACAACTTGAAAAACTGATGAATAATAGAAAGAAAACAAAATCAACTTTATTCCATCTATTATGATAACAGGAAAGAAAAATACATTTAAATTTAATGGTAGATTAATACTTGCTCATTAAATAAGAGTTTAAGTAATATTGTAATTAAATAAAATCTTGTTTTAAAAAATTTGCAAAATACACAAACTGCATACACTATACAGTGGCGGATCCAGAAATTCCATTTAGAGGGGGCTCCCATTGACAAACCTAGGGGCCCCAAACATTTCCAAAAATATTTACAATGTAAAAAATTGCAAAATTTAGGTCCCTAGACCCGCCACTGCTATAGTATATACACAATCCCAGTACAATCAACACGCATTAACTGTAACTTGATACGATTGTCACAAGGTCTACAATTAAACATCAGCTGCTAAAGGAATTTAATTCAATTTTAAATTGTAACCTACAAAATACTGAGTACAAAAGCACCCCCCCATATCTTCCACCCTACAAACAGCTGGCGATTATTAGAAATATTCCAATCCAGCACTGGTGAGGTCGTAACACACACCTAAAGATGATGAAAATGGATCATGTAATAGATATAATCCTAGACAACAATGGTTCAATGTTTAAAATACCAATGAGGTGCTGAGCTATAAGATATGATCATGATATCCCAGGGCTTGAATACAGGTGTTGTATGAATTGGTGTAGGCGAGGTGTTTCACTGATGGCTTTTATTGGCCACTGGTAATGTTCTGCCTCACCCTTTTTTCACGTCACCACCCCCTTTTTTCTCGTGTCATTTACTGCAAAAGTTAGGTTTTAACAAATTGCCATAGGTTGAATTATTTTATTTTTTTGAATTTGTGTTTGTTACAAATTCTTAAATTTGATCCCTGTATTCTTCACTATCAATGTCTAGATATCATGATATCATTACTATCTGTTTTCAGATCATACTATCCTTTACTATCAATGTCTTCAGATCCTTTACTATCAATTTCTTCAGATCCTTTACTATCAATGTCTCAAGATCATGATATCCTGATATCAATAGCACTTGGTGGCTACATAACAGAGACTGATCTGGTATTGAGTTGGTTTAGGTGAGGTAACTCAACAACTCCGAGGTTTCATGCTTCAAGTGGGTTGATCTGTTTGACCTGCGACACACACACGCACAGACACACACATAGACAGACAGACCTCACAGACAGACCCCACACATAAAAACACAATCTTATCTCAATCCATTGTCTCATGCATGACCTCCATGCGACATGTAGGAATTGCAAATCATGCAAATTTATGCTGAATAATACAGTAATGTGCAATAGCTACACATAATTTCTGTTTGATAAAACATTAACAGCTGCAAAAAAAAAGTTTATTTTATTTAATGACACCAGTAGAGCACATTGATTGTTTAACCATCAGCTATTAGACATCAAATTAACAGCTACAAGTTAATAAACCGTTTAAAACGTTCCTGTGAAATGTGTCTGGAACTGAAATTATTCCACCACTAGTGGCAGCAGGTTTCCCCTAATGAAATGTGTCAGAATAACTACATTAACGTCCAATAGCAGAAGATAAGATAAAAATCAATGTGTTCCAGTGACGTTGTTAAACAAAACAAACTTTACTTCCCCCCACATGATGAACTTGTTAGATAATTTAGTTTAAATCTGATAGTTTAACAAGTTACACTCTAACCTGAATGATGTTTAATCCATGATGGGTTCTGTTTTTGCACTGTTACATCCTCAAACACGTCTCAGTAAACAACAACAAGAAGAAATCTGTATTAATCAACTGTAGTACATGTTGTTGAAGCAAGCATCTAGTGATGTTGTATAAACAAACAACAAGGTAAACTTTAAACACCTGTGCACCGAGGTTTCGAAAACGTCACAAACGATTGTCCGGTTAGAAATTCCAATGAGTTGTAATTCTGACGATGGACATACCACAAAACCAGGTTCCCAGTGTTTTTCAAGATCACTGGACATCAAAGAAATAACCATTCCCTGTTAGTTTTCCTTCACATATTACCTCCCTTATGCTACATTAACTCCTTGAGGGGCCTAACGTAGGCGGTTTTATCGATTTTTATTAGTTAATACTGAATGGGGTGTAATAACATTTGAAATTTGCAGGGTATAAAATAAGTTTTAAATATTACATAGCAAATGTTTGGTACCCAAAACTTTTATTGAAAAGTTGACCAGCACGTACCTGGATTTTCAACAGAATTATTGTTACAGAACAATCATGAACATCAAATGCATGTACAGTGTCTAAACCAGATCCATTTGGAACTAATGAAATGTGCTGGTTTAGACTGTGTAGACAAATTTTATCCAGTGTTAAGTAGCTGCATAGGACTATGAAATAGTGCTGGTTTACACAGAAATTTGGATTAGAGAAATGCTGGTTTAGACACAGTGCCAGTATAGACAGATTTTATTCAAGTTTATGATAACTGGATACTTAGAAATCATGTTGTTTTACTGAGAAATCCAGATTAGAGAAATGCCAGTTTAAACAAAACTCTAACTATAATTATTACAGATAAAACCCACACTACAGGTAGTACAGAAAAATATTTCTATTAAAATATTCAAACCCAAAAGGTGCCTCGTTGACCTCTGGCCAAGTGGAACAAATGTTAGCCTCCAAGGGGCAGCATTGTTGCATAGGCAAACACATTATAGGGATAAAGGCAAGGTGTCACCCTATAAATTCCAACAAGGGATGTTTTGCTTTACAGATCCTTGCGAGCTGTGTTTTATTTCCACGGACAATAGATAATAATGGCTGAGCCAAGAGGATGAATATGAAACCTGCACAGGGTCACAAGTCTTGTTTGTTGGGCTAATCTCACCCAGAGTTTGGAGGATCAAACAAAAACAGATGGGATTCAGACCAGATTGAAACCCAGTAGTGGAGTTGTTTAATACCGTATGAATGTTGTGTTAAATCTTTCCACATCTCCTCTTGTTATAAAACAAACCAGAGATCCACAACTGTTTCAACAAAGGCTGTGGTATGTGCTGTCCTGTTTGTGGGAAAGTGTATATAAAAGATCCTTTGCTGCTGCTTATCTGAAAGTGTAGCCTATGTAGTGGCAGAATGTTTCCTCTAAATGAAATGTGTCAAAATTACCATATGTATGACATCCAATAGCTGATGATTAAAAACCATCGTTGCGCTCTAGTGACAACGTTAATTATAAAAAAACTTTATAGTCTAGTCAGTTTCTCAAAAAATTAATGCTATAGGCATTTCATGTTAAAAGTGATCAAACTGTTTTTTTAACATAATTCAGTGTGCAGCAGGTTTCTTCTGAAGAAATGTATCAAAATGACCATGTGTAAGACGTCCAACAGTCGATAATAAAAAACAATCATTGTGGTCTAGTCGTGTCCCCTTTTTTTTATAACAACCCATTTTTATGCTCCAGACATAAACAAAACAGTGCACCTGTAGATTTGTTTTTTAATGTTAAATACATTACTCAATTTTAGATGAATAAAAAGTTTTGTTTTATTAATGATGCCACCAGAGCACATCTTACCATTACATCGGCTATTGGACGTCATTTATATGGTCATTTTAACACATTTCTTTTTTTCACCACATAGGCTATTCTTTCTGATAAGCAGCAAGGGATCTTTTATATGCACTTTCCCACAGACAGGACAATTTTGTATGAATAATTGCTAACAGAGTGAAATAACATACTTGTTTACACGTCAGAGTTAGCCAAACACATTAAACTACGAGTGGAATACAAACTGACTCAATTACCGTACAAAACGAATCCTTTATGTAAAATCACCAACATCCATTTTCATGTTACGCAACATTAATAATGCACTAAGGAACTTGTGTGTCAAGATTAGGTGACCTGCTAACCAGTATAATACAGTGAAACTCTCCAAACCAGAACCCCTCTAAACAGGAATCCCCTCTAAATCAGAATCACCTCAAAACAGGACAAACAATTCGGTCCTAATGAGTCCATTTAGTGTATATCTAACCCCTGAAAACTGGACACCTCTGAAAAGTGGACATTTTACTTGGTCCCATGAGTGTCTGGTTTAGAGGGGTTTCACTGTACATGTAAATACGATGCTATGGATCTTCAGGTTGACACTGCAACTGGTCCGTTGCATGAAATATTGCAAGATCGAGTATCAGTCGTAAACAATTCACATGTAGTTAAATCAACGACTAATGATGCTTTTATGGACGAGGCGGAGAAACAGATGAGTTTTGTTGGGGTACGGTAACAAGATAGATCCCATTAAGTTTTTGTAAGGAAATTCAAACATAACTTATCACTGAAAAACACACTCAATACAAGCAACAGAATCATTAGGGTATCAAATTAAAGTGGGTTTTTTTACTAGCCAATTTACCGTTCCAGCCAGTCGTCCACAACTGGTTCATCAAGGATCCTAGTATATGTTATCCTGTCTGTGGGAAAGTACTTATAAAAGATCCATTATTGGAAAGAGTAGCCTATGTGGCTGCAGCATTTCGTCTGAAGACCATGAGTTGCAAATACTTCATGTAAAGTTTGTTTTGTTTGATGACACCACTAGAGCACATTGGACAGCATACATATGGTCATTTTGATACATTCCTTTTAGAGGAAACCCGCTGCCGCCACATAACCAGCAAGGGATCTTTTATATGCACTTTCCTAAAGGCAGGACAGCACATAACATGGCTTTGATGAACCAGTTGTGGAGCACTAATTGGAATGGAAAATATCACAAACTGCTGATGCGCCCACTGAAAAATATCAATCCAATGACCGAACGCTTCAAAGGTGGGCATTTTTCCGACTGTTACATCCCACTCCTCAAATACTGCATTTTTGACACCTAATAATCACTAATTAAAAGAACAACATGTTAGGGTGTCACTAAATAAACATTTTCTTTACCAGTCCAACATGAATTTAAATATGTTTACAAACTGAAAGGCAATTTAGAGACAGACACATTTACAAATAGACAGACAAATGTACATACTGACAGACAAATGTACTGAGATAAATTTAAAGGTTTATATCATACCTTGTTTGAGAAATCAGCAGGATCAGTATCGTTGCTAAGACGACTACAGGAAAACATGTCTTCATCGTAGGCCATGTCGGACTGTTCTGGAGTCTGGTGCAGGGCACAGTGTATTCGTGAAGGGTCGTCACTGAGTTCAGACAATACAACCATCGCTAACCCACCGAAGTACTTCGACCACATTCTCGTTAAATCTGGCACTTCTACCTCTTGTGTGATGTTGTCCAGCACTTCAATTACTCTACAAACAAATACACTTTCTTTTTAGTCATTAATTGTAAAAAAATCCAAAAGAAAACAACAAAATAACACAAAAACAAAATAAAATAACAATTGTAACCCCTCTAAATACTAAATTAATTATACATTTTCTTTTTAGTCATTAATTCTTAAAAAAATCCAAAAGAAAACAACAAAATTACAAAATAAAAACAAATACTAAATTAATTGTTAGGCACAGTTAACTGTTTAAATTTAAGTCTGAATTAAACTGGAGAGCAATGCAGAACGTTAAGATACTTGGAATGTGCTTGTTTCTGGTGTTTTAAACTAATATAACATCTAATATAAAATCAATCTATTTTTGACTGTCTGTATTAAACTGGAGAGCAATGTTACGTACCTGGAACACGCTCGTTTCTGCAGCTGAGATCCTCGCAGGATGGCGCTGGTCACGTGGGTCAAGTTGCTGGCTATCTCCACCATGACCTCAACAACCTGCAAACAACAACACCATACACTGTTATTACATTGTTTATAGATCTTTGTAGTTCAAACAAATTTTCTTTTGTAATATTTTTAAATGAAAAAAAGGAATAGAATGCCCATGTAAGGTGCACAACAGAAACATTGTACAGTGAAACCCCTCTAAACTGGAAACCTTTGGGACCAAGTAAAATGTCAGGTTTTCAGAGGTGTCCAGTTTTCAGGGGTTAGATTTACATTAAATGGAAACATTGGGACCAAATTGTTTGTCTGGTTTTGAGAGGTTTAAAGGGGGTCCGGTTTAGAGGTGTTTCACTGTACCATGTATTTCAAACTACATCTCCACAGAAACAATGAGACAAATCAACGAGTGCTGTGTTTTCTATGTCTGTCAGTATATTATACTCTAAGACAAACATTTAATTAATGCTATATACAAACCATACATAGCTGTTCCCGTTCCGACATACAAATCTAACTTAAAGACAAATATAATAATGAATCTCATTCATAACACATGCACTTTCTGCATATATAGCACAACACATCCAAGTATTATCATCCCGGATGCCGTTGATCATTTGACCCATGAACCACGCCCGGGAGAGGTGACTTCTATAATAGCCTGGCTCTGAATGTAGACGTTAAACAACAGTATTATGACATCAGATGGTCTAGAAGTGGTATGATTAGAAGTGGTATAATTACCTCTGGTTTTAACAGGATGTAGTTCTGTAGTCTCTTCAGAATGTCGGTGGCAAATACGACGTCCATGACAGACATGTCGTTGAAGATAGGACGCGGGTTGTTCAAGTTCATTCTCAGTCGACCAATATACTCAATAATCCGACTTTCATTGAACGTTTGCTACAGATAAAATTTAAATTTATTAATATTTATTATTATTTAGACAACTGTTTTGCTTTTATCTATTGAAAGTAGTATTTATGTTATGTCTACCTTAAATCTAAAAAATTGTGGTCATCTTAAATCCATTAAATATGTTAAATCTAAAAACAGAAGTAAATACAGTGGACTCTGTCTAAACCATCATTTGTCTAATCTGGATTTCTGTGTAAACCAGCACAATTTCAAAATACCGTCCACCCATTTAATACTGGATAGCTTCTGTCTAAACTGGCACACTGTCCTAACTAGTATTTTCTGTTGGTTCCAACTGGATCTGGTTTAGACAGAGTCAACTGTAGTAAAATGAACTTGGAAAAAATAGCAGCCATCTTACATTTTCATGTGGATTTGAATAATGGCTGAATAAGATTATCTATACCAAGTTTCATGCTTGTATAAACAGTTGAAATATTTGTCTAGTAACCGGCTCTACTAAAAATGCTTTCAAATGTTAAATATGCTAATGAGCTAATTGACATGTAACATTTAGTCTCCATGGCCACTTAATATGCATTTTGAGTATGTTATAAACAATAAAATCCTGATACTTTTTGTGCCATTGTAAGACAATGATTCAAAACACATACTATCTGGGGGAATATCTGTTTGATAAGGTCAGCTATTAATGTATTCTGCAGCAGGATTTAGACAAGTATTTGTTAAAGCTTGATGGTAATGGTGTGTTATTTACATGCATCATACTCCAGCTGAATGTATAATGTTTGGATGTTTCTCCTGGGCGACAGCATTAATTAGACAGAAGACAAAAAGAGGAGAAAAAACAACTGAATTTCATTTTACAAGGATATGTGATGCATATTCATAGGATACGGTTCTCTAAGGAACCGTCCATAATTGTTAACATTTTTACAAGCATACAAACTGTATGTGGGAAGGTGTGTGTGTGTGGGGGGGGTCGGTAAGGAGCCAGCACATACTTTTTATAAATGAAAAATTTCTGACCTGGATTAATTCACCACATCATAAAAAAAATTCATTTGGGGAGGTAAACTTTCATGGGTGTGTGGGGGGGGGTCAAAAGTGTATGGTTTGTACACTTGTGAATATGTTTAGAATTATGGATGGCCTATAAGGTAGCAGTAATGATTAACCATTTAAGTGCTAGTCACAACTATTGTCATGCCACTATAATGGGTGGAGTATACGACATATTACTATAGCACTTGAAGGTTTAAGTATACAGTGAAAGAGAAAATACAATTGGATGCATAATGCATATTCAGTGGATATATTCTCAAAGGTGACAATACTGATTATGTACAGACATAAAGTAACTGTGTTATCAAAATGTCAACTGTGGAGGATAAAACACAAGTGCTAGAGGCACTATAGCCACTCAAATTATTTACACAGAAATACACAATTCACTGTCTCAAGTTCCCAGAAAGGAAACTTTCCTGTATTGTACAAATAAATGTTGAGCTAATACCAAAACTAAGATGGTAAGAAACATGTTGAACAAGATGAAATAAATATTCTAAGCAGGAATTTACTAATAATGTCTAATTTTAAAAATAAAATAAAAAGAAGTAAAATTTGTTTTGTTTAACGACACCACTGGAACACATTGATTTTTATCTTATCATCGGTTATTGGACGTCATTCATATGGT
>JAUTWP010142929.1:0-11281 GCA_033042655.1 Cyathermia naticoides
TTGAACCAGTTGGGGAACACTTGTTGGAACGGAAAATAGCCCAAACTGCAGATTGGTCCACTGAGAAGGATCGATCACACGACCGACCACTTCAAAGGCGGGCACGCTACCGACTGAGCTACATCCAGCTCCGATTGTCTATGTGCAAAAACAGGAAACATCGAACTTCGTAAAGTAGGATACTATTATGCTTATTTCTATTAAATTACAAACTAGGATTGCCTCTGTGCAAATACAGGAAACATTACATTTCTTCCATTACTCACTTATACGTATGGTACTATACTACTATCTTTACAACCACAACACAGCTACATTCCTGAAGGATAGTCCGTGTTAATTAATTCAGAATGGATCCCAGGTGTCCAGACAATGATTTCAAAGGACACAAAACAAAATAGTTTTTATGTTCGTGCATGGCGCGACGTATGCGGAGGATTGGTTTTAACAAAAGTGTTCTGTTCCATAAGGTACGAAGATCTCTGACTAATCCAAGTTGTAATTGAAATTACCTCCAACAATAGGCACCAAGATTGATACAACAATGAGTAGATCAGTAGGACTCTTTTTAATTGTTGTACAAAACAGTGCTTTTACGCAATGGAATTGGTAAGAAGTTATACTTGAATTCCAGAGATTTAGAAAAACAGGTCAAAAATAGGTGTGGGGAAGTTTAATAAAATAAAAATATTTATTTAGGATGTGGTGTTTTATGTGATGTGTATGCGTGCATATTTTGCTCACTCGTTTTAATTGTGGTACAAGACAGTGTTTTACGCAATGGAATTGGGGAGAAGTTACACGTGAATTCCAGAGATAAATGAACTGAACGATATTAGTATGTTTGCAAAAACAGGTCGAAAATAGGTGTGGTTAGTTTAATAAAATAAAAATATTTATTTTGGATATGGTGTTTTATATTATGTGTGTTTGCGTGCGTGTTTTTGCTTACTCTCTTCCTCATACAAGCACACACGGACACCACACACATACACACACACATACACACACATACACACATACACACACACATACACACACACATACACACACACACACATACACACCCATACATACACATATATACATACATACACAAACATACACACACATACACACACATACATACATACACACACATACACATACATACACACACACATACACACAAATACACATACATACACACACATACATTCATACATATACACACACATACATACACACACATGTACATACACAAGCATACATATAACACACATACACATATACAAACACACTTAAACATACACACACATACACACATGCATACACATACACACACAATTATATATAGTTAATACTTTTGAACAAATACAATATATGTATAATTGGCATACCTTTGCATATTTGTACAATGGTTCATATTTTAATCTTATACAGTAGATTAATTTTTTTTTAATTATATAAAACAAAAATGTTTTAAATAATTTTATTTTCAAACCATTTGAAGAATTTTGATTTACATATAAACTTTATTTTCACAGATGGCTGCAAATGGCTTACCGCTGTTACAACAACTGGAGCTTGACATTGCAGGAGAAAGTTGCATTATTCATCTCATTAACTGTGGAGCTAAGATTAATGCCAAGGATATCTATGGTCAGACGCCGCTCCACTTCGCTGCAATGAGAGGCAATGAACTGGCAGCTAAAGATCTGCTTAGCTTCAAGGATAAACTCGAAATTGAGGTGTGTGTTTTTCAGCAATCATCTGCATGCTAAAATTGTAGTTAAATGGCCAAGTCTATGGTTTTAAAATATCTATATATACAAGATGTATTGACTTTGAAAAAGCTTTTGATTATATTTACACAAAAGACTGATTTTTTGGGGTTTAGTGAACATATTAAACACTGGATTTCAGTCTTCTATAAAAATATTAAATAACACATTATTGTTAACTGAAATATGACTTCATCTTTTTACATACATAGAGGTTGTAGGCAAGGAGACCCACTATCACCCTATATATTTCTCCTTTGTCTAAAAATTCTTGCAGAACATATGTAAAAATTAAAATATTAAAGGCATTTCAATTAACAATAAAGAATACCTTATTATTTTTAATTTTAGGCTAAAGATAAACAGGGTATCACGGTTCTGCATATGTCAGCAATTCACAACCAGGTAGAGGTGGCTGAAATGTTGATAGAAGCAGGAGCAAGCTTACGTTGTCTTGATCACGAAGATTCAACACCGCTGCACCATGCATGCTCGGAAGGAAATGAAGTGTTTGTGCGCATGTTGTTTGAAGCTGCAGCTAAAACACCAGAAGGATGGGTTATGATTTCAAATGTATGTTATACTACATATGAAGAATTCGGGCGCAGAACACAATATAACCATTTTTAATTTTCAGAAAAAGTGATTGTTTTAATTTTTAAGAATATATTTCATTTATTAATGCTAATGCATTACTACTTTGAATCCCAACTATCACAAATCTAACATTTTAATTTTTTCATTACAAAATAATTGTTTTCTTGCAAAATTGTCTATAAAATTGTCGTGTTTTGCCTCTGACCTCTTCATCTATAGTTCTAGAAAATATATGTCAAACATTCTAATTAAATTGTAATGTAAGCCTCCACAGTGCTTGATATAAAAAAAAAAAAAACCCTCTGTACTTATTTGTATGTTGATGAAAATTTAATAAAATATAATGAACATAATTTTGTAAAAAACTGTTTTGGAGACATTTTGAATTTATTATCTGAAGAATAAGTACAAATGTGTGAAATCTAAATATATATAATTTACAGTTATATTTTTGTTATACAGATGGTAACTGACAAGGATGTAGAGGGAAGTACTTGTCTACATCTGGCAGTGGACAATGGTCATCTGGAAGTAGCCAAACTTTGCTTAGAGAAACGTATGTTGGATAATCTCAATTACTGTTAAAGTGTTAAAATTTATATTCTTGGTTTTAAATGTATTTTTGGCATGCTTTTCATGCTATATTTTTAATATTTTTATGGTAATATGTCATTAAATTGATAAATGTTTAATCATCGGAAATGGGTGAAAGATTCTTGCAGCAACGTTAAACTAAACTCACTCACTCACAGATTGAGGCTAGTATTTTTTTATTATTTGGTTTATGAACCCGCCAACGTAAATTTTGCTCAAAATTAAAAAAAAGTAATGTCTTTCACTTTTATTTTTTATTTTTATGCCGACAACTTCCACAAATAGCTCTAACGAAAAAAAAGAAAGTTACCATTCTAGTTTTATGCAACTGTCCTCTCTGTTAGTGTGTGAGATTTTGTCAATGAATATACCTTTGTAGATACGTATTGTTAATATTTCATCAATCACTCTCTTTCGGTCCGATTTGGTATTTCTATGCATCGCGCGGTTGAGCACAGATATCTAAGTTCCGGAATAGCAGCGTGACAAAATGAAATCGACGCTATTTTAATTTTATTTTAATTTTTTTTCCATCCCCCTACCTTTGTGCGCAAAAGTTCTTGTTCGTAAACCTAAAAATACAAAAATACTGGCCTTACTATGATGGTGTAGTAACTCTACAACATGGCAGGGGTGATAACTACTAGTCCTGTTCAGTTGCTTAAAGCCTAGATTCCAATTATTTGATTTTTAGTCTGTTAATAAATAAAAATATATTCAATGCAAAACATCTTGATAGACTACATGTTATTCTATGTAGGGTCTTTTTTGTGAACCACATGTTTGACAGCTAATAAAACAATATTTTTAATATCCCCCGCCCACACACACACACACACACACACACACACTTTCTTTGTTAATTACAATGTTTAATATATTTCATTAATTGATATTTTTCAGATTTAAAGATTGCATCTGATTTTATCTGATTCTAAGCCATGGAAGACAACAATGAAGACAATCATTTCAAAGATACAAATGATTCAACATTTTCCTCGCTTACTGATACCACATTATCCGTGGAACTAAATCTTTACGAGGTTAAATTACAATTGTCAATATTTGTACATGTACACATGTAATTAACTATGTATTGGTGGAACAATGGTTAGTTTACCGGGTTCAAAGCTGATAGATACTGAGTTCAAATCTTACTCAAAGATAAAGTATATAATTTTTAATCCCAGTATCAGTGGGTAGGTTTATGTAGGTGGAAAAGTAAAGTTTGTTTTCTTTAACGACGCCACTGGAACACATTGATTTTTTCATCATTGGTTATTGGACGTCATTATTCATATGGTCATTTTGACACACATTTTTAGAAGGAAACCCGCTGCCGCCACATAGGCTATTCTTTTTCGATAAGCAGCAAGGGATCTTTTATATGCACTTTTCCATAGACCGAACAGTACATACCATGGCCTTTGATGAACCAGTTGTGGACCTCTGGTTGGAACGGAAAATAGCAGAGACTGCAGCTGGGTCCACTGAGGATCGATCCGACGACCGAACGCATCAAAGGCGGGCACGCTATCCACTGAGCTACATCCCGCTCCATGTAGCTCAGTGGGTAGCGTGCCCATCTTTGAAGCAGACGGTTGTCGGATCGATCCTTATCAGTGGACCCACCTGCTCCACTACTGGTTCATCAAAGGCTGTGGTATGTGCTGTCCTGTATGTGGGAAAGTGCACATCTTCATCAGATATTGGACATCATTCATATGGTAATTTTGACACATTTCTTTTTGAGGAAACCTGTTCCCGCCACATAAGCTTATCAAAAAGAGTAGTCTATGTGGAGGCAGCAGGTTTCCTTATTTTACTAACATATGTCCTGGACAGATGAATCAAAAAGCTGAGCTGTGTGCCCATGACAGCAACCTTAATTGAATGTAAGCATGAAAATAAATATAACCAATCAACCTACAATGTCAGGTCACGGTGTTTAACGTCTACATTCAGAACCAGGCTGTTATAGCAGACATCTCTACTGATTGCCGTTTATGGCTCAAATCATCCACTGCATTCAGAAGAGATATTGTTAGTAGTCCAGAAGAGAGGAAACCCGCTACCGCCACACTAGTGCAGCTACTCTTTTCGATAAGCAGCAAGGGATCTTTTATATTCACTTTCCCACATACAGGATAGGACAAACTCTGGCCTTTGTTAAACCAGTTATGCCTATACTGAGATTTGATCTCAGTACCTACCAGTCTCAAGTCAGATAGCTTAACCACTCGGCCACGGAGGCTGCTAGAACAATAAAACAAATTTTAAAAAAGTTTGTTTTGTTTAACGACACCACTGGAGCACATTGATTTTTATTTTATCAGTGGCTATTGGACATCATTCATATGGTCAGAATGACACATTTTTAGAAGAAACCCGCTGCCGCCACATAGGCTACTATTTCCAATAAGCAACAAGGGATCTTTTATATGCACTTTCCCACAGACAGGACAGTACATACCACAGCCTTTGATGAACTAGTTGTGGAGCACTGGTTGGAACAGAAATACCTGGAATAAAAACTCTAAACATCATTATATGACTCATAATAAGTTTATGATATTAATAGTATGTATGATCCTGCACTGCAGTGAAAAGCAAAGAAAAGAGTAACAAAAAGTAGCCTCTATAGACAGGTGGCTGCTTATTGCAGGTTATATTGTTGTAAATTAGCTGGTTTGGGAGAAAATAAAGGTGACCTTTAAAAACAGGTGGCTACTTATTACAGGTGACTGGTTTTGCAGGTTTGTCTGTATACTGATTTGTATACTATACTATTGTGACTGACAATTAAAAAAAAGTAATTGTTCCTAACATCTATTGATCGACTTGGTTCGGCAACAAGATACTGACAGGTTCAAGTTTCGCTTTCACTTTGTACTGGAGCTCTGATATAATGGAGGAAATATTCGGTTCTGTTTCGGCTTCATGCTCGTCCTGTTCAATAACTTCTTGAAACTGCAACTGCATGTTAGCCGCCGTCTCTGCATCCACCTCGATTTCCGTACCCTCTGGATTCTGCCCCTCGTCATTCGGGTCCGCCTGCCCGTGTTCCACAGCAATATGTTCCTCTGCGGAATTCACACTATCAAAAATAGCATTACAAACACTACATAAATATATTCCCGTAGCCGCTGTGTTATCTGCATCGGCCATCTGTGCCGCAGCCTCCAATGAGTTCAAATCTACAATACTGCGCTGTCCATCACTCATTTCTACAACAATTGTATCCACTAACTGTGGGAAAGGTTGTTGTTGGGTCACCGCGACCTCTATCTGTTCCTGTTTCACGGCTAGGGGCATCATGTGTTGGGTCGGGATCTTTGGGGTCGGTTTTCGTTTGGGAGGGTAAGAGTTCTCTCCCCTACATTTTGGGCGATGGGTTTTTAAAGTGGCGCTACAAGAGAAGGGCCTCTTGCATCCGTCACACATGAACCGGCTCTTTCCCGTGTGAATGACCATGTGGTTTTTGAGGATCTGTTTGAATTTGAAAGATTTGTCGCAACAGCTGCATTTAAATGGACGTTCCGAAGTGTGGAGGTAGATACGATGCTTGTTCAACATACTCTTGAAGCTGAATCCTTTCCCGCATACGTCACAGATGTGGGGTTTCTCTCCTGTGTGCTTGTTCATGTGGTCTAGCAGTTTGTCCTGGGCCCAGTACCTCTTCTCGCAGTACGTGCATCTGAATTTGTAATTACGTTCTGACATCACTTTGTGTGTTTCAATGTGTTCCCGTAGAATGGCGGCTTTCTTGAAACAGCGGCCGCATATGTTACACAGATGTTTACGTTCGTTGGAATGCCACTCCATATGCGCGGCAAGGTAGCGGTAATGACTGAATTCCTTGCCGCATATGTTGCATGGAACGCTTTTGGATTTCAAATGTACAGCTTGAATGTGGGTTTTGAGATCGGTGGATTTGGAAAATGTTTTTTGGCAAATATCACAAAATTTTCTTTCCTCAAGATGTGTTTTCTTGTGACGCTTCAGTTCCAGAACATCTTTGGCTCCGAAGTCACATTTGGCACAATATAACTGATTCTTTGTATTCTTTGTGCTGATGTTGTGATAGTAACTACGATGCCAGTTGAGACCGCGGCGCGTTTCCAACACAAAACCACAAATATCACACGGAAACTCTTGTCGCGACTCCGGACCGTGAAGTTTCTGTATATGGAAACTTTTTTCTCTAGATTTTTGAAACACAACTTCACAAACGTCACAACGAAGGGTGTCAAGAACCTGATGTACAAGAACGAGATGATCGGTTAAACCTTCAAATGTTTCCGACACAAATCCACAGCTAGAACACGTATTTTTGTTTTTCTCCCCCGGGAACTGATAGACTTTCCCGTCGCTCATGTCAAACGGTCCATGCTTCATTACAAGATGGTGCACGAGATTCTGATAACGACCGAACGCCTTCTCACAGATGTCACATCTTGCTGGACGGACGTTGTGCTCGATGATGTAGTGGTCGGTTAAGCCGTCAAACGTCTCCGATATATGACCACAGTCCAGGCATACTAGAGATTCAAATGGTTGAGTTATCGGTTCGCCGGGACGTCTGCGGCGTCCTCGACGTTTGACCGGGAGTCGAGGACGAATGACTTCCATTCTCCTCGTGTATTTACGTTTCTGTTTCTGTTCCCCCTCCTCCGTATCAATTCCCCGTTTCCCAGTGAATTTCACCACCGGCATGGAAGCGATGTTAAATGCTGTGGCCGTCAGTCTTCTCTGTTTTCTCTCCACCTTTTCATCTGCTGGTAAATCCTCATCATCGTCCTCTACTACACCGTACTTCTCAGACTTTACTTTAAACTCAGGATCTTTATCGCTGTCGTAGTCATTCGCGACATCTTCCTCAACTTCATCTTCAGAATTTTCTTCTTCAATTTCTTCTTCAGACTCCGATTTTTTGTTAATTGGTGGTCTACCTCTTCCTCGGCCAGGAGGTCGCCCTCGGCCGCGCTTCTTTTCTGTTTTAATCGGAGACTCGCCTACGTCAACAGCTGTTGGTGTCTGCTTTGGAGGTCTTCCCCTTCGCTTTCTTTTAGGTGTAGGAAGAATTTCATCAGATTCACTGTCACTACTTTCAACCTTAATGCCATGCTTATGCCGACCGGAATTAAGGAATGAAAAATCAACTTTAATACCTCGGGTTGCATACCTTGAAGGGCTGTTAATAATAACCGGTGCTGGAGTGGGAACGCTCCCTTTTCTTTTCCTCCCTCTTTTCTTAGGTGAAGGTTTTTGATCGATAATAATACTTTCATCATTTTGACTGGAACATTTATCTGTATTCAAAGAATTTAGGACAGAATCTCCAGCCCCAACTTCAGGCCCTGCACATAGGCTAGAACCGGCTGCTTTGGTTTCGTCGAATATCGGAGCTTGTCCAATCTGTTCCATGGATGTCTTCAAAGATGTTCCGGTCCTCAATAATTCATCCTGAACCGACAATTCCTCGTGTCTCGTTATAGCCAGTTCGACACCGGCTGCTTCTATCAGCGTATCAGCGAACGAGTTCTGTACGCTCTTCCCAGTCCCTATGGTATCGGAGTTAAATGTCACAGAGTTGTAGCCCTCCCCAGGTATAGGATCACCAGGTTTCCTCAGCATTTCGTCAACAGACAGGATTGCCTCTGAAACACTTTGAAATGGTTTTGGTGAATCTGGAGTGTTGGGTTCATGTTGTAACAGCATCACACTGGTCTGAGTGCTGTATTCCGGTGGAATGGAATACAGGGAAGCGTCGACGTCTTGTTTGATAAGTTTGGTGGAAAGTGTTTGTGGTTGATCGGTTTTGATATCAGCAATATGAGGTTCTGTCAGCGGTTCGATGGTTATTGTTCCTGAAATGTTAATAATAAATGATCAGATAATGTAAGAATGAATGAGTGAATTAATTAATGAATGGATGGATTTTAATGATATCCCAGCACAAAAGCAATATTGGGTATTTGGTGTCATTCTATGGTTAAAAACTAACTAACTTCGAGCGGTTTTTTTTTTACTCGATTTTCATACTTACGTGGTACAGTTTGAGCATGCAAATTTCCAGATCGGTAAGTGAATAACCGATGTAGCCAACAAATATTTTTTTAATGTATTTGGACGCATCAGTTAATACAAATGTACCTGTAAATACGGTTCTAATACAGTACCTTTAAACAAAACAAACTTTTTTTTTCCTTATATTATTGTCAATGTTTTACTGGGCCATTCCTTGCATTCTCTTGTATAGCACAAACTAGAAACAGTAGACTGTGTGGCAACAGCGGGTTTCCTCTAAAAAAATGAAATATGTAAAAATGACCATATGAATGATGTAAATGTTTTACTGTGCCATTCCTTGCATTCTCTGTTATAGCAGACTAGTATCCTTAAATGGTGTGCCAAGTAAACCTTGAATATTATTTTGTGATATTTTTGTATGACTGACAGTTATTAGACTAGTAATTATCTCACAAGTAATGGGGCTGTCAAGTGGCACACTTACCATCCAATCAAGTGACAATTAAACCTGTAGGATGTGGGGTTATGTGTTCTTCATTTGACAGTCATTACCTGGGTGATGGAGTGGGAATGTTAACAGACTTGTGATGTAACATGTTGACTGATGATGGTATAGTGGACACTGTCTAAACCAGCCTCTGTCTAAACCAGCCTCTGTCTAATCCGGATTTCTGTGTAAACCAGCACAATTTCAAAGTATGGTCCAGCCACTGGATAACATCTGTCTAAACTGGCACTCTGTCTAAAACAGCATATTTTGTTGGTCCCAACTGGATTTGGTTTAGACACAGTCCACTGTATTCAGAAGTTAAGTACAATCATAAACTTCTTACAATGTCAAGCAAACATTTGAAACAGTCCTTTGTCAACTATCATATTGAACTTGAAACTTATGGGACATATGTACTAAGGTTTCATATTAGCAAAGATATGTCATGGTAATATTTTGAAATTGATAAAAAAAAAAAAATATATATAATGTACAATCAAACCTGCTAAAGTGGCCACCTGTCTTCAAAGGTCACCTTTACTTTCTCCTAAATCAGCTAATTTAGTACAATATAACCTGTATTAAGCAGCCACTTGTCTTAAGAGGCCACTTTTTGTTACTCATTGGGTAGTTTTCTTAAGACAGCTTTGACTGTACATGTAATGCGTTGGGTGCTCTATCATCAGACAGTTAAACATGCTATTATCAAAGTCAAGTCAAAAGTTTTAATGTCTACCTTCAAAACAAGTTGGACAATGGCAATGGCTGATGTGGGTTCTCCAGGGTTAAAATTATTTCTACTCCAGTCCGGTGTTCATCTAATAAGATAAAGTGGATGGTGTGATGGGATAGTTTTATTTAATGATGTCATAGAGCACATTGATTTCTATAGTGGCTATTGGACATTAAACACATTTCTTTAGATGAAATCAGCTGCCACATAGGCTACTCTGTTTGAAAAGCAGCAAAGGGTCTTTTATATGCACTTTCCCACAGATGGGACAGCACATACCATAGCATTTGATGAACTAGTGGACCACTGGTGGGAATGAAAAATAGCCCAATCTGCAGCTGGGTCCACTGAGAAGGATCAATCCAATGACCAATCACTTCATAGGTGTAAGATGATTTGGAAAAATCCAGTGAAATGTGGTAGAATCAATCTTTTGGTAGACCCATTTTGTTTTGCAGAGTAAATAAAAGACTGTGTCATGTGCTGTCTTGTCTAACGGGCATGAGTGTCAAATAAATATATCCATTATCACAATAACATATATTTTTTGACAGCTACACATACCTCGTTTATTAAGATAGATATCTCCTACATTTTTATAGTTACTTTATATTTTGGATGACTGTCTTCAGTACTTCTGGTTCTCCATTTGGCTTTTTAAGGAAATAAAAGGTTGTGGCATGTGCTGTCTTGTCTGATGTCCATGAGTGTCATTAAATAAATGTATTTATTATCACAATATTTTAGCAGTAAACATACCTCCTTTATTTTGGTCAATATTTCCATAATTTTAGCAGTTACTTTATATAAAAAATGTGAAAAAGAAGTCTGCATTGTGTCACTATTAATTTAATAAAAAATTCAACAATTAATACACAATGGATTCCAATCAAAATGTGAAAACACACAGAACTTCATGGGCTTAAAAAAAAGGAAAGTTTGTTTTGTTTAAAGATGCCACTGGACCACATTGATTTTTATCATCATCGGTTAGATTGGACGTCATTCATATGGTCATTTTGACACACATTTTTAGAAGGAAACCCGCTGCTGCCACACTAATGCGGCTAC
>JAUTWP010143040.1:0-11279 GCA_033042655.1 Cyathermia naticoides
CACTTTTCCATAGACAGAACAGCACATACCACAGCCTTTGTTGAACCAGTTGTGGTGCACTGGTTGGAACGGAAAATGCCCAGACTGCAGTTTGGTCCACTGAACAGCAAGGGATCTTTTATATGCACTTTTCCATAGACAGAACAGCACATACCACAGCCTTTGTTGAACCAGTTGTGGTGCACTGGTTGGAACGGAAAATAGCCCAGACCGCGGTTGGGTCCACTGAACAGCAAGGGATCTTTTATATGCACTTTTCCATAGACAGAACATCACATACCACAGCCTTTATTGAACCAGTTGTGGTGCACTGGTTGGAACGGAAAATAGCCCAGACTGCAGTTGGGTCCACTGAAGGATCGATTCAACGACCGAACGCTTCAAAGGCGGGCGCGCTACGGTCTCGGCTACAGCCCGCTCCCTTAGATTAAGGTAGCAGGCACCATAATGCTTAGGCATCATGAAAATACTGTCATAAAAAACATGCATGTTGATATGTTGGCTGTTGACAGAAGTAGCCTGCGCAGAATGGTCCAGTAACTGGAGATCTCGCCGGCTCAATTTGAAAGACCGGACTATTACAACATAGCCTACTATTTTTTTTCTTTTTGTATTGATTTTCACAAACACGACAACACATTAAAACAAATAATAACAGACACATATTCACCTTGAACATGACTTTAATGGCAGAAAAATAAAACTCTTACATCTTTATAATTCTGAATTTCAGCAAATATAATATTGGTAACGACCTCTCGGCCAGTAAAATAAAAATATCTTCTTGTAACTTTTACGTGATACAAATTCTTTGTAGTCTTTCTACAATATACAATATACGCACAAAATAGTAAATAATATTAAAATAGAAACTTCTAACCTATACTTGGATGTGTGCAACAACTTAGGCTTCGTCTTTGACATACATCTATTTATACAAATAATATATAATATATAATATAATATATGTATTTAAGAAAAGCATAAACACTCATTGTCATAAACACTTAACCCCAATCTGGGTACGTGACAATATTGATAAAATAAATTCTATTTTCCTCTCTCTCTTCCACAGACTAAAAAATACTTTGCCAGCTGGGTAAAATATAATTCATTAAAAAAAAAACGCAATAGTATGCCGCATTTTCTTTGAACATAACGCACAAACAAACAATAATGTTAATTGCATCTCTATGGAAACGGACATTGTCCGTAATAACATTAATAAACAACAGACATTAAATATGCAGGAATCCTCAGATATGTACGTTAGACAATGATATCCGCGTGTAGCACATCAAAACATTACTTAAATTAAACAGCAGCAAACGCCCTGAGTAATGTATTATAATTACATATTGGCAAGATCCGTTTACAGAGATCAGTCTTAACAAATTACCTTTTTAATTATAGTGACGTATAACCAATTAGTAAAACCAAAGTTGCCAATGTTGAATTAAAACCTAACCGTTTACCGAAGTAAAATCTCCCCATTTCCAATATATTAGCAAGCCTCTTTCTGAAACCACGATCGGTATCGGAGTTTCACGAACATATCCGAGAATTCCCAAACGACATTTCAAGCGATCCCAGCGTGACGTCACAACGGTCACATAGAACATCGTTTAGTGTTGCGCTGAACACTGAACAAATAGGATATACAAATAATAAAATAGACTCGTGGGTGTAATAGAATACTTTTCCATAAACGTACATTTGTGTAGCTTATATTATATATATAACCAGGCGGCATTCGATCGAAATCAGAGAATACCCGAGAACCCAAACAAAAATAATCCTTCGTTTTTTTTTTTCTCAACTAGTCATTCCATCAAGTCCACGTAAACTTTTAATTTAGTTAACAATCAAAATAGTTATAGCTAGCACCAAACTGCTCTTTAATCACAGGTAACGAGACGGCGTGTCGGACCAAACAGGGCTCGAAATATACAGCATACCGCTATTCCAAAATTATTAATGTCCCAAACGGAACAGTAAAAGCATATTGCAGTACATGTATTCCGTCATGAATAGTTAAAATATAAAACGGAACAGCGAACTTGACATGTGACTGACTATTCCTTCTTCGCCTTTCCGACCACAACAATACTCTGGTTCAACAAAACCATTGAGCATTTGGTCTGTACATGTGAACAAGTTTGTTAACAAGTACCGGTACCGTTAATGGGATGGTACATTCTCAGACGGAATAGTGCTTTCTGAAAAGAACTATTCCTTTGGGATAGTGGTAAAAAATACATAGATCGAGCCATGTCATAAATCAGATTACTTTTTCATTCCTACAGTAATATTGTATTGTTTATGGTGCACACGTGTCCGTTAAACATGTAAAACTTATTAAAAGTCATCATTCTTGCACATCGTTTATTGGGGATCAAAGATGACGCGATTAATCCAATTCTAATCCTTCGAAAGATAATTTGGTTATCGCATCTTGATCCGTCTCGGAAAAACATTCTCAAATTTCGGTCGAAAACGTCCCAGAATAGTTTATATTATAATTTAACAAACACATATATTATAACAATACTCATTCACACAGATCATATATAATGGGTATGTAATTTAAACAGTAATCTCATAGCTTTTAATATTAAAGAGACACGATACAGAAATAAAAAGAAAAAGTGACAAAAAAATAAAAAATAAAGTTTGGAGTATCATCGACCAATAAAATTTTAAAGGGCAAGGTAAATAAATCAAGAAAATATACGGATTGCCTGAGTTGGAGTTTGCTGACAAACTGGGCAGAACCTGTCGCAGGAGGGCCGTCCCATGATAAGTCCCGCGCATTCCATGCAGAACAGGTTGTGTCCACACGGCACGAGGGCCGCAACCACAGCGCTCTCGGAGCAAATCATGCAATGTTTTCTTGGTCGGATCAGATTTAAACCTGTTCCGATTGCATCGCTAGACAAGGTGGGAATAGGACTCGTCGTCCCAGGGCTGCAGCTCGTTGGGGAGCCGCTGGAGGTCGACGACATGCCGTTGACGCCGTTAGAATACCCATTCGGCATGGACGATCCGGAGAAACCGTTCATCCCATTGGTCAATGGATCGCTTCGGATTCGGCGCACTATCGGGTGGTCGCCTGGTGACGTCGTGCCTGTAGAGAGGTTCGTATTGCTTGAGGGACTGGCGCTTCGGCAACTTCCGCTATCCATCATCGGGGGCTAGATTCGGGAGGAGCCGCCGGCGAAGCTGCTACTGCGGCGTGGGCTGCTGTTACAGGGTGGCGAGTTTCCGTTAGCACTACCGCCGAACAAAGAGACTAGATGGCTATGGTTGTCGCCAAAGTCCGGCCACATGGAAGGAGATGGGGGGATGGGGTCGAAGGAGGGTGACCCAATGCCCTCGTCGTTGTTGTCGTAAACGCCAAATGCACTAAAGCTGCTTCCGAAACCGTTTGAGATTGGATTTGTCAATTCAGTCAGTTTGTTCGAGCCGTTCACCGGCGGGAAGTTGAAGATGGTTGGCTCCTGCGCACGTCGAATGCCGTTGCTGGTGACGGAGCCGCTGCCATAGGAAGTAAACGCCGACGTCGACTGCGGTTTATAGATTGAACCCATGAAATCGCCGCCATTAAGTTCGTGAAATCCAGAGTCCAAGCCGTTACTGTGGAACTCGTCCGTGTTGGCGTTAGGCGGAAGTGACGAAGTATCCACAAGGCCACCGGTCCTCATTGCTATGTGGCTTTCTATTTCCTGTCTCGATCTCTCCACGTTTTCCGGCAACCCAGTGACCTCGAACACCGGCTCTTTGTCTCGACTAGGGGTCACAATATACGTATGCGTTTGTTGCTGTATTCGTTTAATCGTCGCACCTTTGGGGCCAACAACAAGGCCCACGACACGGTAAGGAACACGCACTTGTATGGTAATCTGACCCGGGGCGTTGGGGCTGGGTGGGCCTGGGGCGAGACCTGTGCTGTTGTTTGAGCCGACACTCGACACACTACTGTTCCTTCTTGATGCGCGGATCTGGCTGAAATGCTCGGCCGCCGAGAGGATCTCTTTCTTTGCAGCGCAGACATCCTCCTTCCGGCCAGTCACTACGAACACTGGCTCCTCACCTCTAACCGGCGTTTTAATGTACGTGTTCGTCTTGGCGCGTAAAGCTTTGATTTTGCAACCTGGAAAATAAAAATAAAAATGTAAGCAACAGGCAAAATGATGACAAACAAATTCCAATATTGAAAAAACAAATCTTACTTTTATGGTATCTTACTCATGACAAAATCAATTTTGAAATATTTTAAAATACGTTAAACAATTTCTGAATATGATAATATAAGCAATGGACTTTTAAACGAGGCAGATAATTTATTGTCCGAAATTTTGGCTAAGTTGACTGTTTTTTTAAGATACGGCAAACAAAACTACAAAAAAAACAGTCGAGCTTTGCAGATTGGCTGCTGTAATGCCACTAGGCTATGGATGCCGAGTCATACAAGAATACACATATCATCGAGATCCTCTATCATTGCTCGCAGCCGTATTGCGCCAACATGATGGCTTGTTTTCAGATTACTGGGACAGACATTTGCAAAACTCATTAATCTTTGGAAACTCCACTTATGACCATATGAGATTCTACTCAACAAAAATGATATTAAAGAGTAATATTACATACAGTAGAACATCTCTAAACCGGTTTTCATAGGTTTGCATGTGTGTGTGTGTGTGTGTATGTGTGTGCGTGTATGTGTGTGTGTATGTGCGTATGGGCATGCGTGTGTGTCATAATTATTATACATCACTGCTCAGTTATAAAAAGTAAAGTTTGTTTTAATTAACGACGATTTTAACTTATCAGCGACAATTGGACGTCATTCATACGGTCATTTTGACAGATTTCTTCAGAGGAAACCCGCTGATGTCACAAAGGCAACCCTTTCCGATAAGCAGCAAGGGGTATTTTATATGCACCTTCCCCACAGATAGGGATTTGATGAACCAGTTGTGGACTACTGGTTGGAACGGAAAATAGCCCAAACTGCAGCTGGGTCCACTGAAAAGGTTCCATCCAACGATCAACCGCTTCAAAGACGGATACGCTACCGACTGAGCCAGATCCCGCTCCTATAAGCAGTGAAGTAGTGATTTAGTTTTTGTTCATTGAAAACTACTAAACAAGTTGTAAAAATAATAATGTACCACTTGCCAGCGGCATGAGCGTGCCTATGTGCATTTATCAAAGTTATTTGTCCAACATAAAACTCGTCTTGCCGCTGGCGTCTAGCAATGGGAATTTTAAACGCTTGAATGATGGATTAAATAATGTGCTTGATGAGCGTTTCTTCATAGTATGCACAGAACGAAACACCATGGCTGTTTGGTTGTTTTATATTTATTTCCGTACTAACATCCAATTAAGGTTCAAGCAGGCTGTCACGGGCACATAGCTCAGCTTCCTGAACTGTGTTCAGCACAGATATTAATGTTAGTAGAAGAGATAAGCAGCAATGAATCTTTTATAAGCCCTTCCCACAGACAAGATTTTGATGAGCCATTAGATAAAACGGGAAATCACCCAAATCGGTCTAGTATTTTAGATTACGACCCCGCCACTCTCCCCATCCTATGAAAAGTAGCATGCACATGATTGTAGTAGTGTTAGTATAGTGCTCCTACTGGCAACAACTAGACGGAATTTCGATAGTATTACGATAGAATTAGCTCAGTTGGTAGAACACTGGACTATCAATTCGAGAGTCAGGGTTCGAAACCCTTAAGCGGATGTTCAGATTTTTCGGTTACCCGCAGACGTGGCCTTGACATCTGCAACAGTGCACGCGCGGAGAAGTACATCGCTTGAGACCCAGACGACAACACAAGGCGCGCGCAGTCTAGCAGACGGCAGGCAGCTCGCCAGGTGGACTCACCTCCTTGATGGAACTAAACACTTACAGAAGGAGATAAGCCAACAGCCAGCTAATTACAGCGAGGCTCAGTATGCACATCGACGTGGGGCCCGTTATCACACGCACTTAGAAATAACTTGCAAAAACACCGCGTAAACACGTCTGCTATAACAGCCTGACTCTGAGCGTAGACGTTAAACAATATATCCTATCCTACGGCGTAAACATAATGTTGTTAACGACTTCGCATGATTCCACGAAAACATGATTCCACGAAAACACACAGTGCATCAACACCGTTAACATAAACAACGCGCGTCATCAATACACGTCAACGGACGTAGCTCAGTCGGAAGCATGTCTGTCTGGGCTATTTTCCGTTCCATCCAGTGGTCCACAACTGATTCATCAAATAATGTGCTGTCCTGTCTATGGGGGGAAAGTGCATATAAAAAAAACATTGCTGCTTCTCGGGCGAAAATAGTAGCCTATGTGGCGGGTCAACATTACCATATGTATGGCGTCCAAAAGCCGATGATAAATAAATATTATAAAAACAATGTTCTAGCGGCATCGTTAAATAAAATAAAACTTAGTTCGTTAAATATAGCAAACTTCACTTTCAAACCAAAATAACGTGGTCGGTCCTCAGTGAAAATAATTAAACAATCGGTTCAGAATAGTTTAATATTTGTTCTAGTCAAATTAAATCCGCCATGAGCATAATTATTAACCACGCCCATCTTCCTTAACTCCAACCGGAACAACAACGACGATGACTACAGCACAGAAAGTTGAAACGTTTACACAATGACAGTGTGAAAAAAAACTAATTCTGGAGCAGACCTTTCTTGGTCACAAACACTGACTTAGTCACAAACACTGACTTAGTCACAAACACTGACTTAGTCACAAACACTGACTTAGTCACAAACACTGACTTAGGTTAGAACATACGTCCATTAAAGGCGTACTTCACAAGAGCTCACTATCAATTAAGTTTTAGTTGTTTATAAAAAAACACCATTACACGGCCGGTGTAATAGAAATAAAAGTCCGTAGGAATATAGGTCCGACACAATGTAAAATGCTATAAGACTTGCATCACTAGGAATCCTCGTCCTAAACATATTTTTATAAAACACATGGTTTTATTGCACTTTTTTTACCAAAACTGTAGGAATTGGAGGTAATATCTTGTTTTATGGATCAGACTGTTTGTTTCATTCCGTAAATATTTATTTTATAATTAATCCAGTTTGTTGTGATATAACCGGACTTGCATTCCAGCCGGACTTGGATTCCTTTTACACCGGTACAAAATCATGAACAAAATACAAAACTATATTGATTCCTTGACCTTGGGCTATTAAAATTATTTAGCACTCTTGTATAATATAGACATATAGTTTATTTAAATCTCACCTTATGTAGTTAGAAATATAAACATTATACAGAATGAAATACATAAACCATTCCTTATAGGAATTGAGAGGCTGACAGTATACAATCAAATCATGAACATATTATAGATGAATTTACTGATTCTAGTAATTATCACCGAGCGGAAACATGCGCAAGACAAACGGTTGCGCCCTTTTCTTCGTAAAGGCGGGACTTCAACACAAGAGAACATACCTATTAACTAACAAATCATTTCCTACGCTAGAATATTACTGCTCGTTTTGTAAATATATATATATTTATATATGTATATGTCACATATATGTATATGTCAAAGGACCAATGCCAATCCAGGACAATCGCCAATTTTACTAAGACAAACCCCAATCCTTAGTTTTACTGTGAGAATTTGCTTTTGTCCTAGGAAAAATGGCAATTTGAGATTGTACAAAGACAAATATTATTCCAATCTCAATTTGTACGGCTATAATTGGAGGTTGTACTAGGATAAATGCCAATCAGTTTGTACTAAGACAAACTCCAATCCTAAGTGTAAATCCTAGGATATATTGAAATAACTAACATGCGTTCCTGTTCTGGAACAGCCAGATGTCACAACCCTTGAAGAAATCTCTGATTAAAGCATCCAACATCAACTCTAAGATGCGGTTAATAATTAATGAACCGATCCCTCAAACGTGCTGTCTATTGGACCATGTCGCAATACATCCTGGGCCAAAATTACGAAGCGTGTTTTTCTCTTACACGCGTGTAACTACATATATTTACAATGCTTAAACACTTGCGTTTAACCAAAACAGACTTCGTAAATTCGACCCCCCCCCCTTATGTTCTGGATAACAAAAATCTGTAGTAACCAAGTGTTATTTGGTGGAAGATGGTTTCTTCTGATGACTATGTCAGGCATAAAATAATGCTAGGAGTTAGGAAGGTTTTGGAGTTGAAAAATGAATTTACCACTCCAGCCTTTGACAGCGCGTTTCCCATAGCATTAAACAAATCTTAAAGATTACTTCTAAAGGGATAACACAAATCGCTATATTGCAGCTTTTACACTCTCCCATTGAACCTTGCTGATCACTCACTCTTGAGTTGGAGTCGATACTGAGATTACAAATCCCATGCCTCGACTGAGATTCGATCTCAGTACCTACCAGCCACAAGTCCGGATAGCTTAACCACTATTAAGCCACTCAATAAACTTATCGACGCCACTGGAGCACTTTGATTTTTATCATATCCTCCACTATTGGATGTTCATTGTGACACATTTCTTTTAGATGAAACCCGCTACCGCCACATAGGCTGCTCTTTTCGATAAGCAGCAAGGGGTCTTTTATATGCACTTTTCCACACAGGACAGCACATACCATGCCTTTGATGAACCAGTTGTGTACTACTGTTTGGAACGGAAAATAGCCCTAACTGCAGATGGGTCCACTGGGAAAGATCGATCCTACGACCAACTGCTTCAAAGGTGGGCACGCTACCGACTCGATGAACTACGTCTTTCCTCTTTAGACCTACTGCGCATATTGTAGCAAATAGCCCACTTCCGATTGCCTGGCCAGAACTGAGGTGAAAGCACTAGTGTAAGCCGTGTCACACACTCGTCTTTCTACGCGTCGCCGTCACTCACTATGTATTGATCCGCCACCGTGACACCGTTCTCTCTCGCCACATTAAGGATAGGATAAATTGTTTTACGTCCACGTTCAGAGCCAGGCTGTTATAGCAGACGCCCCACATTAAGCCAAAGCACATACACTTGTCTACGCTGTAATACGCCATTGTTCCAAGGTCGCCAGGCAGCCCAGTGGTTAGAGCGCGGATGGAAATTACCGAATTTGACGTAATAATCGACAATCGTGTGTTTCCGTCTCAGACTGGTAGTAGGCAGACTCTTTTATTCACCAACCCAGAGCTCGTTACGCTGCTGCACCCAGCGAACCCAGTCAAAGGGCACCAGTCTGTCGGGCAACGGAAAACAGGAAACTCGGAAGTGTTTCGGATCATTCAGTGTCTTTTCAACCACATCTAATGACATCACTTCAATTAATTCAAACCACTCACCTGCGAGTGTGTGTGTGTGTGTGTGTGTGTGTGTGTGTTGCAAATCAAAACTTAATAATAATAATATATCCCGCACGTTCCATACATCATGTATCGGTTACCGATAAAATCGTAAATAGTAACATATTCGAAGATTGCCGAACGCATAATTGCAACTGTCAATAATAATTGTTTTGTTATTGCGGCAATAAAAAAAAAAATCCAGAAAACCCACACATAATAACATTTAATATGGAATTTTAAAACCTGTATTACGTGGGCTATGCTACACAAACGATAACAATATTAATTTTACAAAAACTAAAAAGTCTTGTTTCCTTTTCGTAATTGTTTTTCGTTGTTTGTTTACTTTTCATAACTGCTTGCGTTTTATTTATTTATGTTTTACCGTCATTCATGTTATTTGAACTATGTTGTGATGACGTCATTCAGGTATTCAGTGCGGGGTTAGAAGGAAGCGCATTTCCTAACATAGTGGAGTATACTGGAAGCCAAAGCGAGGCTCGTCATACATTGCTGGGCGGGGCGTGTACGCGATGTCGTGTTTATATCAACTCAGAGACACGAAGAGAAACTGACAAGTCATCTGTTTCTGAAATCTACATCCTTTCACAAACGACGGGTCATTTTCAGCTAGAAACAAACACTCCATCACTTAACGATCTTAATTCTGAAATATACCTGTAGAATTTTGTTTTATATCCCACCTTCCTCACTCTCTCATATCAGATTCAGACATAACAATTACTTTAGAACACATTGATTGCTGTTTAATCAGAAATCCATTGCCGCCACATTCTATTCTTTCCAATAAGCAACAAGAAGTCTTTCATAATAATTATTTGTTCTTTTTTGTGGGGAAAATGCATATGAATCATATTAATCCCCCCCCCACACACACACAAGAACACATACCACGGCTTTTGATGAACAATGTGTGTTATACATAAAACACCAATGATATTCTGGATAATGAAAATGTATAAATTGTTATATTTTGGAGAGGAAAGCGGTTTTAGTATTTTGGAAAACAAATTAAATGTTTTTTGCTGAATTGCTTTTCTCCTGGAATTATCATTTCATGGATCTAGGTTAGGCAAAATTGTTGACTGGTAAAAGGTAATTGGCAGCGCAACAAGAAACCTTCTACAACAGAATTTCTGATTGGCTGTAGCAAGCAGCGGCTGAATTGGCGTGCGCCTGACAGATTACTTCAACTGTCTCGAGAAATAGCGCACGGCCAAAAAAACAGTCCTGTTTAGTTTTGTTGCTGTCTAGAAAGTAAAGAAATGTTTTAACAAAACGTCAAACCAGTACACAAAGCAATGTTTAAAAGTTAAGTTGTTGTGGAGAACTGGTTGGAGCGGAAAATACAATTAACTGGAAATGGGGACCACTGAGAAGGATCGATCCGACGACCGACCACATCACAGATAGATGTAAACGGGGGGGGGGGGGGGGGATTTGTTTCAACCACATCCCACTTTACGATCGAACATTCGTTAATGAATAAACAAACATAGATAAATATAAAAAATAAACTTAAAATACATTGAACAAATTAAACTACTTTAATTAGGTCAGCTTATAGTTTAACGTCTACATTCAAAGATAGGCTCAACGTGTTAACTCTTTTATAACGTTTGAGAAAGAAAGAAAGATAAAACTTTCATAACGACGTCACAGCATCATTGTAACAGCTTTAAAGCTGACATTTACTGTAACAACTGCACTCACTAAAGTAAAGTTGGTTTTGTTTAACGACGCCACTGGAACATAATGATTTGTTTATCATCATGGGTTATTGGACATCATTCATATGGTCATTTTGAAACACATTTTTAAAAAGGAAACCCGCTGCCGCCACATAGGCTACTCTTTTTCGATAAGCAGCAAG
>JAUTWP010143151.1:0-11277 GCA_033042655.1 Cyathermia naticoides
CTGTTCAGTATTAACCTGGTAATGAAGAAATATTAGAGATTTAATAATGCATTCCACTGTGCAGATTGGCAAGTTTGTCAATAAAGTGGACTAAACTAGATTCACTTGGGACCAACAAAGTACATGTATGCCGGTTTAGACAGACTTTGGGCCATATGCATGAAGACCGTATAAATTTAAACTGGACAGGACTGGAAATATTTTTACGTTCTTACATCACAAAAGTGTTCAAGCATTCCTGGGCACGACATCCGGTCTTCCGCATTTAACTCCATATACTTTACATGCAAAATATCCGCTGGTTAACAGATAAACGAGGTTAAATGTGTTAAATGCTCTTCATGCATATGGCTCTTTATCCAGAGTTCAGTAGCTAAATGGGACTTTAAAATTAAGGTGATTTACACAGAAATCTGGATTAGACAAATGCTGGTTTAAACAGATTTTATCCAGAGTTCAGTAGCTAAATGGGAGTTTGAAATCATGCTGGTTTACACATAAATCCTGATGACAAATGCTTGTTTAGACAGTCCACAGTGTGTTTTTAACATACTAGTATTCTGATGACAAATGTTTGTTTAGACAGTCCACAGTGTGTTTTTAACATATTCCAACATTAAACTGGCTGGACACTATGATCAGTTTTAAACATTTTCCTGTAAAACTTAACCTATCCAATAACCATGTGAAACTGGAATCGTTCTAAAGATTAGTGTATGGTAATACAAAACATCTGTTGGATTAATAATGTCCATTTGGTTGATGGGATTTAGTTAGTAAATATGGGATGGATGGACAGATTGACATATTGGTGACAAGCTTGGATGGAGGAATGAAGGTTTGATGTGAGGGATGGAGAGGAAAAGGTTTGAAGTGATGGATGGATGGAGGAATGAAGGTTTGAAGTGAGGGATAGAAGAAGGAAGGGATGTGTTTATTAAGGATTTCAGACTGAATAGGTGGTTAGGCTGCTAGTTAGTCACAGATATATGTATTGATGGATGGATTAAGTTTGAATGGATGGAGTTGTGATGTATTATGTCTAGGATTGGAGATATCGGTGAAAACTTCAGTAAATATGAGATAAGCATCATAATACCATATAAACTGTTTTATTCTCAATCTAAATAAGCATTGCTTAATGTATTTATATTTTTATATACATAATTTCCAGTAATTAATATCCTGGCTGACTATAACTACCGGTATGTGGATTTCCAGTGATTAATGTTATGGCTGTACTATGTGTATATGGTTTTCTAGTAATTAATATCATGGCTGACTATATACTAGTATATCTATGTGGTTTTCTAGTAATTAATATTGTGGCTGACTATGTGTATATGGTTTTCCAGTAATTAATATCATGGCTGACTATATCTATATAGTTTTCCAGTAATTAATGTTATAGCTGTACTATGTGTATATGGTTTTCTAGTAACTAATATCCTGGCTGTAATGACTATATCTATATGGTTTTCCAGTAATTAATGTTATAGCTGTACTTTGTGTATATGGTTTTCCATTAATTAATATCATGGCTGACTATATACTAGTATATCTATGTGGTTTTCTAGTAATTAATACTGTGGCTGACTATATACTAGTATATCTATATGGTTTTCCAGTAATTAATATCATAGCAGACTATATCTATATGGTTTTCCAGTAATTAATGTTATAGCTGTACTTTGTGTATATGGTTTTCGAGTAATTAATATTGTGGCTGGATTACATGCATCCATGTGAATAAGTCTTGCTGGCAGGTCTCACTGAACATGTGCAGAACGGACTGTGATCGTGAAAATAATCACCACAGCACACCAGGATATTACAGCTTTCATGCACCATTAGATGAAAAAGTGGTCAGTACAGGCTATCACTGACCAGCGTCCATCGATAGCCAGTGGACAATGCAGGCCATTACTGCGTGGAATTCACTGTCAGACTGCAATGCAGTGATCACGGATTAGGAAATTATTCCCGTCGTTTGTCATTTCTCCGCATTGTCACCTGCCCTACTACGTGTCACACAGAAAGCCGAACTCACCGGTCATAATTAATTGGTCCTGCCCAGCAATTCACCAGCAACAATACCACATTGATTTGTGCCGAGCTTTCTCATACCACATCCAGTTTGCAATTGAAAACCATGTACGTATGTTGGCACTGACATGATGACCTGCCTGGGAATTTCTCTAACTCATAACAGAAAAATAAATATGTAATAAATCCATGTCCTGCTGTTGGCATCGATGTGATGACCTTGCCTGGGAATTTCTCTAACATAACAGAAAAATAAATATATAATAAAACCAT
Source organism: Cyathermia naticoides (assembly GCA_033042655.1). Classification (NCBI taxonomy): domain Eukaryota; kingdom Metazoa; phylum Mollusca; class Gastropoda; order Neomphalida; family Neomphalidae; genus Cyathermia; species Cyathermia naticoides. Next base: position 2,320 of record JAUTWP010143151.1, read on the forward strand.
GTACTGCTGTTGGCATCCACGTGACAACCTTGCCTGGGAATTTCTCTAACTCATAACGGAAAAATAAATATATAATAAAACCATGTCCTGCTGTTGGCATCGATGTGACAACCTTGCCTGGGAATTTCTCTAACATAACAGAAAAATAAATATATAATAAATCCATGTCCTGCTGTTGGCATCGATGTGACAACCTTGCCTGGGAATTTCTCTAACATGACAGAAAAATAAATATATAATAAATCCATGTCCTGCTGTTGGCATCGATGTGATGACCTTGCCTGGGAATTTCTCTAACTCATAATAGAAAAATAAATATATAATAAATCCATGTACTGCTGTTGGCATCGATGTGATGACTTGCCTGGGAATTTCTCTAACTCATAACAGAAAAATAAATATATAATAAATCCATGTACTGCTGTTGGCATCCACGTGACAACCTTGCCTGGGAATTTCTCTAACATAACAGAAAAATAAATATATAATAAATCCATGTACTGCTGTTGGCATCGATGTGATGACTTGCCTGGGAATTTCTCTAACATAACAGAAAAATAAATATATAATAAATCCATGTACTGCAGTTGGCATCAACATGACGACCATGCCTGGAATTTCTGTAAATCATGGCAGAAAAATTAGTTTGTAATAAGACCATGTACCGGTACTACGCGGTAGTGCTATTGGCATGGACATGACAACCTTGCCTGGGAATTTCTCTCTGTTCACAGAAAAATTAGTATGTAGTAAACCATGTACTATTGTTGGCACTGACATGTCTGGGAATTTCTGTAATTTGTAGTAGAAATATCATATAAGAAAAACTAAATCCCTATATCAGTAATAACTCAGAAGAAAGCAAGGTTTGTTTTATTATTGACCTTTAAGTATAAAGTTTGTGAAATAAATTTTAAAAATTGAATTACAGATGTTTTGTTTACATTTTTCAAAGTGGTTCTGCTTATGTCATGTCTTGAATAATTAATTGTTACACATGTCGTACAGAATATATCAAGTGGTCCAAATTTAACAAGCCTTTTTTGTTAAATGCCAGTGTGTCAGCACTTTAAATGTCTAGCTAAATTTATCTATAAAAATGACCCAACATCCAAACATCAAACTAAGCTAACAACAGAACATTTTTTAATTTCTAGTTACATGCATGTTTTTTAAAGAGAAAAAACGCTTTGGTCCAAAGTGTTACTTCACACAGGTAACTCTTCCAATTGAATAAGATTTTACATACACTATCCCACTGACAGGACAATACATACCATATGCTTTAAATTGTGTAATAGACCTGTTAATGAATGGTAACATTTAAAAACAATTTAAACAACTGAGAAATGAGTAAAAATATTTTTAGAAAATGACAGAATTTTGCGTTATCAATTTAACAACTGATAAATGTGTTTAAAAAAACCGAGTTTTGCGTTATCAATTTAACAACTAAGAAATGTGTAAAAAAATAAAATAAAGAATAACCGAGTTTTGCTTTATGTATTTGTTGACTGGTAATTTTGGTGCGGTGACTAATGTAAATGTTAATCTAACTACTGATAGGCCTGTCCTACAGAGACTATAATGCTGGGTTATGTGTAACAAGTGCGTGTATTGTTGTTCTGACATTCTGCTAAATTATTGCCTTCAATAATGTGGTCTCATTTACCATTCTGTGATTATCCTGCTGACAGCCATGCAATCAGTGTGCAGTGCAAGCACAGACCCACAATTAATTCTCTACACTGCCTTAATGATGACAACGTCAGCCTTTACATTTGTCATTTGTCTCAAGTCAGTGTCACTTTTCTATAGACTACATTTGACTGGAAATTAAAAAAATCTTTTGTTGATAGCATGGTTTGCATGCTGGGTCACTTTATAAATAAATTTATCTTGAAATGAAAAAAATATATTCTGGTGATAGCAGGGTTTGCATGCTGTGTCACTTTATAAATAAATTTAACGTGAAATGAAAAAAAATATTCTGGTGATATCAGGGTTTGAAATACATTGTACAGAAATTAGTTGGTTTGCAGTTTACATGTTGGGTCATTTTTATAAATAAATTTAATTAGACATTAAAAAAAAAACTTCTGATGATAGTGGGGTTTGCAGTTGGCATGTTTGATCACTGTTATAAATAAATTTAATTGGAAATTTAAAAAAAAGGATGAAACCTGGGTCGCTTTTATAAATAAATTTAACTGAAAATAAAAAATTTAAATTGAGGTTTGCATTTGGCATGTTGGGTCACTTTTATGAATAAATTTAATTGGAAATGAAAAAAATCTTATGATGATAGTGGGGTTTGCAGTTGGCATGATGGTCATTTTTATAAATACATTTTACCAGAAAAAATCTGTTGTTAGCTTGGTTGCATGTTGAGTCACTTTTATAAATAAATTTAACTAGAAATTAAAAAAAAATTCTGATTATAGTGGGGTTTGAAGTTAGCGTGTTGCTTCACTTTTATAAATAAATTTGACTAGAAATTAAAAAATGTTCTGTTGTTGGCTTGGTTTGCTTGTTGGATCACTTTTATGAATAAATTTAATTGGAAATTAAAAAAAATCAAATAGCTGGATTTGCAGTTCGCATGTTGGATAACCTTTTATAAATACATTTAATTGGAAATAAAATAAATTCAGATGATACATGGGTTTGCAGTTTACTTACACTAGCAGATAGCAAGTAAAAAAAAGTAATTTAACAAACATTTCTCTTCTTTTGTTGTGGAAAAAACTGTTTCAAAATAAAGGGTAAACATTGGTTAAACCTGTATGAAATAATCAAATAAAATGGTCTGGCATGTTGATTGTTGGGGTGTGACAACTAATATTCATGTGAGTATGTTGTATGGAAATAGTTTTGACACTGACAAATCCTACTTACAATACAGCTGCTTTGCTTTTGTATTGGTCCATACAGGCTTTGTAAAAAAATTAATTAAATTATTTACTACCTCCATAACATTTAGACGTTTTTCTTGTCAACTTACCAAGTAGATCTTCAGTACTACTCTGAATATGATGAGAACTTTCTGCATTGTGGCTTAATGTGTCTATTTTTAGTCATTCCTACATGTAAAGTTTGTTTTATTAAACGACACCACTAGAGCACTTTGAATTTTATCTTATCAGCGGGTATTGGAAAAAGTAAAGTTTGTTTTATTTAACAATGCCACTAGAGCACTTCGATATTTATCTTATCATCGGCTATTGGACGTCATTCATATGGTCATTTTGATACTTTTTAGAGGAAACCCACTGCCACCACATAGGCTACTCTTTCTGATAAGCAGCAAGGGATCTTTTATATGCACTTTTTCACAGACAGGACACCACATTCCACAGCCTTTGATGAACTAGTTGTGGACCACTGGTTGGAATGGAAAACAGCATATAGGCCTACATCCAAAAGCCAAAGACTTTATGTGAAATAATGTTGGTTAAGGGCTGCATGTTATAGTCAATAAAGTACACTTACATATACATTCATCTGACAGTGTAATTTCGTCTTCTGAGGTGGCTCTGCCAGCAAACATCACAGATCAAGTAATGAAATTTTCTGGGGAATAATTGCCAATAAAGGCTGGGGTGTTGCAAATTGCCCTGTTCATTTCATGTTGAAGGCTTTTAAATACTGGGCCACAAATACAGTAAAACCATTATCATCCCAGCTTTAGTTGGTGGTTTGCTACAAGCCCGATTAGAAGACATTCAAAGTCCTTTGTGCATGAAATTTGTCATCCACTGTTTGATGAACCATCTTTGAGTGGGGATAAATCAACTATATCTTGATGAAATTATATCGTGCTATGATTTTGTCGCTAAATTTTCATTAGCAAGCTTTACTCTTCCATTGTAAATTATTTTTATTGACAAGCCAATCAAATATAGGAAGAATAAAAAGCTTTCAGCTTTTACTTTTGAAGTATAAGTGCGCAGTGTCCTGAAATTCCAGCTTTCCTCTGTGCAATCCTAAATAATGCAAGATTTTTAGAAGTAAGTAACATGAAAATAAGGCTGATTGGCAAAAACAGCTTTTCGAGTTACGCAGTATGGTTTTTAATGCTCTTATGTATGATCTTTATTGTCCTTGCTCATGATGGAGAAAATAAGATATTGAGATATAACATGGATCAGAAGATGACTGCTGATCAATACTTTTATTGTCAGCGAGTCACTAGGTTTATACAGTCTATAGGGAACACAAGCTGGGGTGCCTGAATGGGTTTTGTGTAAAGCATTCACTCTGATGCGCACTAATTTGATTCCTTATTTCGGTAACTTGTTTTTAGAGTGAAGTTCTCATTGGATCTTGCGTGCCGTATCACCGCAAATGACGCAAATGTATTATACTGTATAAATGAAAATGAAATCTTTTCTTTATGGTGATTACGGATTCTTTGTGGTTAAGTAAGGAAGTGTGTTGGTTTGTGAGTGATAGCTTTATTTCTAGGTTACATGGATACTAAAGATATCTTCATATGTGACCTACATATTGGTTTTGTTTTATGATTATATGTTAGAGTACATTTTAAACAAGAAACATATTTAATATAGCCTATACTGTACTAAACATTGAGTGATAAAAGTAACAAATAAAATACAAGTACATTCATAGCTTTATTATCTGTTGATGAATTTTTTGGAATTTGAAATCTATATATAGATATTATTAAAAAGAACTATTATTTTGGGCTATGTTCAAAGGATTCTTTTTTTTAATTGAAATTTTATTTTCAAAATGTTTAAGCCCTAGAAATGTAAATTAGTGATAATTTATATCACATTACTTTTTGACAGTGATCATGAGAACAGGCCAACATGATTTTACATATAAACTCATGGACATGGTATTGAAGATAATGATTTTCACATTTGGATTACTTCCTTATCAAACATAACAAAGTGTGTCAAATTAACAAATTATATATTACGCCAAAACTGCTTAGCAAAATCACATCTTCCAATGTTGACATCATGGAATAGACGAAGATCATGTGGTCATGTGAGATAGTTTACCCACATGGCTTTCTCACATGGGCTTGCATATGCAGGTATGAGAGAGAATGGTTTTGTCATTAGGATTACTTCATTCTCAGTATAATTTGTACTCATTCTAAGACAAATTTGTTTATTTCTAATCACTTGTTTTGTTTTTCAGGGGGATATCCTCATGGTCGTGTTGGAGTTTGCTCAAGCAGACAGATGTGAAGATTGACAAGATGACTGATGAATCAGATTGCTTCCCACTCTTACACTAACCCTGTGATTCTTCCCACTGTAACCCTGTGATTATTCCCTACTGTAACCCTGTGGTGCTTTACACTCTCACCCTGTGTGTTTGTCTCTCCATGGAATACCCCAAACATAGACTTGACAGCACTGCTGTGTGTATACGTTCACAAACACCTAGTCCATGATGAGGATTCTGTACACAGCAAGCATGGATAGCTTACAGTCCTGTGCTAGAACGTCATGGATGTTTGCCATCATTCTAACCAATGTTATAAGTGTGTGCCTAGGTTTCAATCTAGATGGGTCACCAGGTTCTTATGCAAAGTTTCCCATTTGGGAACCTTGTTCAAACGGGTCCATTAGTTTCGAATTCAAGACTGATCGTCCAAATGCTCTTTTGTTTTATTTTGATAGTAGCCGAAAAAGTTTCTTGGAATTGAAGTTAGTAGGAGGTATTGCTCGACTTCGAATGAACTTTGGTAAAGGAACTATTAATCTTTCTGCAGGGCAGAATTTGGATGATCGCCATTGGCATAAACTTGAGATTCTTCGAAAGAACGAGCATACAACATTAACAGTTGACACGATAGAAAACACTCGGACTTCTATTGGAAAGGATTTTGAGTTAGACAGTCATACAAACAGCAGTAGGTTTTTATTTGTAGGAGGCTTGAGTGAGGAATATGATCGTGAGCTGGCTAAACTAGCTTTACCATCAGTGGTATTTGAACCTAAGTTCCGTGGATCTGTACGCAATCTATTCTACAGTAATTGTGGTAGTGACCCGGAGAGACCGGAGATGCTGGATTCTCAAGGACTACTTTCCAGTGTTACAGATTTGTGTGAGAAAGGCAATCCCTGCATGAACAGTGGCTCGTGCCTAACCACGGATAATGGCTTGCTATGTGAATGCTCCCGGACAGAGTTTACAGGGGATCGATGTCAAATAGGTAAGTTACAAATCAAAATTTATCACAACTGATTAGGTCCACAACTGGTTCATCAAAGACCATGGTATGTACTATTCTGTCTATGAAAAAGTGCATATAAAAGATACCTTGCTGCTTATCAAAAAAGAGTAGCCTATGTGTCCTTCTAAAAATGTGTGTCAAAATGACCATATGAATGACGTCCAATAACCGATGATAAGATAAAAAATCAATGTGTTCCAGTGGCGTCGTTAAACAAAACAAATTTTACTTTAACTGATTCTAAATCAGGGTTTCTGCCAAAAGGTAAAATTATAAATTGTCATCACAAAAATAAATATTTGTAGCAACAATCAGTATTGCTGTCATAAAAAGCTGTTACAAAACTGATTTGCAATGGGATTTTTATCTTTGTTGGGTATTTACTTTGTTAATATTTCTACAAAATTCTCATCATAAGATGATCCAAATTTCGATGGGTGAAAATATTTTGGCATGGCACTAGCACCATCCCTAAAATAAATTCAGATATTTTTATGTTAATTGACCTTCTAAGAAAAGAATAATAATAAACCCTTAAAATTAAGATAGAAAAAGTCTATTTTGTATTCCAGCCGGTAGTCCATAACTGATATACTAAAGGCTGTGGTATGTGTGGTCCTGCCTGTGTGAAAGTGTGTATAAAAACTGATATTTGAAAAGATAAATCTGAATGCTGGCAACAGGTTGCTGCTATAGAGCTCTTTAATATCATGTTTGAAATTACTGATTAACATTCCTTGTTTCATAAACATCTCCCTTTGAAGTGGTCGGTTGTCAGATTTATCCTTCTCAGTGGACCCATCTGCAGTTTGGGCTATTTTCCATTCCAACCAGTGGTCCCCAACTGGTTTATCAAAGGCTGTGGTATGTGGTGTCCTGTCTGAGGAAAGTGCATATAAAAGATCCCTTGCTGCTTATCAGAAAGAGTAGTCTATTAAAAGAAATGTGTCAAAATGACCATATGAATGACATCCAATAGCCAATGATAAGATCAAAATCAATGTGTCCTAGTGGTGTAAATGTGCCCTAGTGGTGTCATTAAATAAAACAAACTAAAACCTGTTTCTATCAGAACAGTCATAATATTATATGATGGCATATTTAACATTTGATAGCTGAATGTACACAGAGATTAATGTGATTTGATAGATTTCTGTATCTTGAGCTCACATATTGTACATCTGCTGTGAGGTGATATCATGTTTCATCATGCTCTTTCATCCAGTAATTGGATTTCAGGTGTGCATGAACCATTAAATTATAGGTTACAACAGCTTCAGATTAAGCAGTTAAAAGTATGTTGTAGTTAGAAATGATCTGGAAGCTTTTTAAACACCTTAAAACAATCAATTTTGCTGTAAAAGTTTAGCATCATGTGAAAAAAAATGTCATAATTTTTATCATTTTCTTAGGTTACCTGCTACAAGTCAGATAATGTTATGTGTTTGAGAATCATATGTAGAGATACCCATATACCCTAAAAACTGTAAACAATGATATTATAAACATTATCTCAACATATATGCCCAAGGACCCATTTGGTTTGGAATGGTGAGATTTGGATTGTGAGTCTAAACCTTTGCAGTGAAGTATAATAGAAAATATTTCTCCCAGGTTTTGGTCCATTAAAATATTCAAGAAAATAATTTTAAATGTACTTTACAATACACTACAAACAGCTTGCAGTGTTGTTTTTTCATAGTCACTAACCAGTGACTTAAAACATTGGGAGTGGGACATAGCTCAATCAGATGTATGTCCACTATTGAAGCAGTCGGTCATTAGATCAATCCTTCTCAGTGGACCCATTTTTAATTTGTGATATGTGCTGTTTTGTCTGGGAAAGTACATATAAAAAGACACCTTGCTGCTTATCTAGTTATATTTGTTTGATGTACATATTCTGATTCTACAACATATGTAGCTATTTTCCATTCCAACCAGTGGTCCACAACTGGTTCATCATAGGTCATGGTATGTGCTGTCCTGTCTGTGGGAAAGTATATATAAAAAATCCCTTGCTACTTATCGAGAAGAGTAGGCTATGTGGTGGCAGCGGGTTTCTTCTAAAAGAAACGTGTCAAATTGACCATATGAATGACATCCAATATGTGTTTAAAGGGGAAGTGTCTAGTTTTAAAAAACATATTTAACCATTTAGAATATATTTTGTACGTTTGTTTGATGCGTACCACGCTCCATTCTTCTGATGCAACAATTAGCTGTATCGTAATTAGATTACACAAAATATACTATAAATCGGTGAGGTGACCCGTCAGCTGTCCACCATCGCAATTCACGTGACCTTAATATGGTACAGATGATCATTGCGTCAGAAAAATAGTGTGGTGACACACCGGACTGAAACGCACTTGGTTTTTAGCTGTTGAAACATGGGTGTTTTTGTTGGTGTTTTTATTACATATTTATGATTGTACATGTTGTGTAACATGACAATATAAGTTGGGTGTGTCGTATGAAATGTAATTATTGGTTTGTTATTATTTAGGCCAATTAAGGCCAGGACGAAAACTGTAATTGTAAACGCCCACAATGTTTAAAAAAAAATAAAGCATCTGAAAAGTCATGCAGACCTGTTCGACTCGACGGTGCGGGATGTAGCTCAGTCGATAACGAGCCCGCCTTTGAATCGGTCGGTCATCGGATCGATCCTTCTCAGTGGACCCAGCTGCAGTCTGGGCTATTTTCTGTTCCAACCAGTGGTCCACAACTGGTTC
>JAUTWP010143262.1:0-21802 GCA_033042655.1 Cyathermia naticoides
TATTATTTGAACAAAGATTATTAAAATATACACACGCTTTTGGAGAAAACAAATTATTGTAGTTTAAATAATTTTAAAAGAAATATACCCAAAATTTTAAAATGCATATATATACATGATAAACAAAATTGTTTGCACAAATGAGTGGTATCTCAGTCAATTGTTTTAATAAAGTGTGCGTTTCAGCACCGGTCGAGACATCCCTCTTCGCCGAGTGAAGCGGTGGGCATTCTCCGTGGAAGAACTTCTTCAGGATCCTGCTGGCAGAGATCAGTTCAGCAAATTCCTAGACAAAGAATTTAGTGGGGAAAATTTAAAGTATGTTTCAAGTTGTTTGAGTATTGTTTCTTCTTGTTTGTTTCTTGTACATCATCAGTATGAAGATCTTGAACATCCTCCTCAGGTTGAATCTTTTAATGTTTAGTTGTGAAAGATAAAAAAAAGGAAAAATATTTAGTAAATTACATTGTATATGTAGGTACTAGTATATCATATACATGATTTTTGAAAACAGGTGGCTGCTTGAACAGGTTTCACTGTATTGTCATTTCATAATGATTTTCAATTTCTTAAGTCTACAGGATTTCATTAAATCTGGTTTTCGAATACAGTATATGGCATTATGGCACTATTAATATGACTTTTTTTGGTTGATCGTTGTAGATTTTGGTTAGCTTGCCAAGAGCTAAAAGGACTTCCAATGAGAGAAGTCAACAAGAAGGTGCATGAAATCTTCACGTGAGTTGAACAATAACAGTTTGTTACATAGGTGGATCCATGGTGGGGTATATCTTCATGTGAGTTGAACAATAACAGTTTGTCACATAGGTGGATCCATGGTGTGAGTTGAACAATAACAGTTTGTCACATAGGTCGATCCATGGTGTGAGTTGAACAATAACAGTTTGTCACATAGGTGGATCCATGGTGTGAGTTGAACAATAACAGTTTGTTACATAGGTGGATCCATGGTGGGGTATATTAACAGTTTGTCACATAGGTCGATCCATGGTGGGGTATATGGTCTGCTCCCCCTCCCAATCATCACAGATAAGCATTTGTTTTGGTAATTTTTCCAGGTTATATTTTATTCAGATTGCAAACATCACATATGTGCCTTCCCTTATAGAAAATCCTGGATCCGCTACAATATTATATGCTCATTAGAAAACACCTCCTTACAGAATCTACTGTTTCATGCAGACAATTTCTCAGAAAAATAGCATTATATGATAGTTGTCAATAAACTCAATCATTTACTTCTAAACATTTCTTGATAACAGTCAGATAAATAATAGCTTTAGAAATTCTAAAAAAAAAAAAAAAAATCTGAAATAATTAGGCTACCTTTTAAATATTTATTGACCACAGACAGATAAATAATTTCTGTTATGAACATCAGCATTTAAATTTTAAATTTAATTTAATAACATAAAATTTGAAACATTTGATTGTTGTAGATTTTTAACTCTTTTTTTCTTCTGTGGATGCTGTTTATCATTCTGTTTCTTGTTGAACTTTTCAGTGAATTCCTGGCACCTTGTTTTCTCTGCAGACCATGAGTTACAAGTTCTATATGTTTAATAACTAATAAATGCTGATTAAAAACAAAACAATGTGTTGGGGTGTTGCTAAACAAACAAACAAACAAACCTTTCTCTCTTTATTTTTATTTTTTTTGATTTGTTAAACATTCTGTTACTTGTTGAACTTTCAGTGAATTCCTGGCACCTGGTGCTAACAATCCTGTGAATGTCGACTGCCACGTCATGGAGCTGGTACGGCGGCGCATGGAGAACAGTCCAACGAGGTTTTGTTTTGAAGAAGCTCAGGTTAGAAAAGCATTGCATTGTGTAACCAATGAAAAAGTGAATCAAGGAATATTTTCTATACTTTAGCAGCATATTAACATCATTATGGTCTGCCATGAGTTTTTAGATTATTTCCCTTTTAAATATCTTTACATAAAATCAAAATATATTTTTGATTACTTATGGATATGTTATGTTATTAATCTAGGTCTAAAATTGGCAAACAAATACAAATGTATCGCTACCCAAATTATTAATCTTCTGTGTCACACTATATTTTTATATTGAGTGTGTGACCGATTTATTATTTTTATCATACAAATGTTAATTATCATCGTCATATATTTTCTAATGGAGATATATTCAAACAGATTTATAATCATTATACATGGTTTTTATTATTTTCATATTGTTTTATCATACAAATGTTAATTTTCAATGTCATATATTTACTAAAGGACCATATATTCAAGCTGATGAAGAGTGACAGTTACAGCCGGTATCTTCGCTCAGACATGTACAAAGAGTTTTTGAGTGGAACACGGAAGAAAGTAAGACTTCTGCCAGTTATGTCAAGTAACTGGTCGGCAGGGTTCAAGCTCTGACTACATAGCACCGTAAATACCACTTTGCTTCCTTCTCTCTCATTCTCTTTGAAAGCTGGACAATGTCTTCTTTTGCACAGAAGTCAATTTGAGATTTAAAATAAAATTTCTGAACTAAGGGGAGAGTACTCTTATGTAGATTAGAACTAGTTTGATAGGGTTGTCTTCCATTATAAAGTTATGCAAAAAGATGAAAACATTGGATATTTATATTTTTAAGATAATGTTGGTATTTTCATTAAATGACAATTAATTGTTTTTATTGTTACATTAATTATCCAAAAATAAAATGATTATGAAATAATATATTTCTCTTTACTTATTAAATGTTTGCGTTTATTAAACTCAACAAAGGGGAAGAAATATAAATTTGTTTCTTTGGAGTTAAAATTATTTAAAAAAATATAAATGTGTTCTAAAGGAATAGGAATATAACTTAATTATGGATATTTTCACATAACTTGTATTAAAATAACACCATTATAATTTGATTGATTTTCACATTAATCCCATCATAATCTTTCTCCGTTTCTGTTGTTGGTTTTTTTGTAGGTTATTTCATTCACGTACTGTTGCAAATGTTTATAGCAAAATTAATGCTCTATTATTTTTATTATTTAGTCTTATTAATGTTTTGCAACAATTTAACAGTTATGCTTCCTAAGTTTTGAATGAAACATTGTGTTTTTTAATAGAGATTGAAAGAATGTGAATTTATTAGTACTGGTAGTGCATGAATGCTAAAGAAAGTGCAAACAAAAACAACAAAGGAAATAAAATATTTAAAAACATTTCATATATATTTTTAAAATGGGGTAGTCCTCAGTTAGATCATTGGGTAGCAATGTTTTCCTGTTCTACTATTCAAGATATGATTATTTTACCCAAATGATAATTTTTGTTCAATTTTTATATTTTACTATTAATGCAAATTTTTTAATAAGTAACTTTTCAATCATAATTTGTAAATACATTAAATTTCATAATAAGCCAACCTCATCCACATTTCCCAAAATGTTGTCCTTTAGTTTATAGTTAGGGACTTTGTCTGTAAACCAGGATGCCTTTAAATTATATTGACAAAAATTATATTTCTATAGTAGAATCGCCTAATTTTAATACAGGATTTTAAAAATATTATTTTGATATAGATGAAAGAATTGGGTGATGTTTTTATTTTATTTCACAATTGATTTTTATTTTAGACATTTATAATTTTTTTCAAAATTTGTTCTTCAACATTCGATAAAGTTAATTTCTTTGCCATTCTGTCTTTTATTTAACATTAAATTTTCACATTAGAGAACACAAATATTAGGGCAATTCTACAGTATTCAACCATCATGGAAAAAACATTTTCAAAACTTTTAAGCAGAACAGAATAACACCTTTTAAGTACGGTATTCCCTTTTACATCATTAAAACATTTTGTTTATACCCACACAATTTTGATAAGGATTTAATTTAACTGTCCATCCTGATACTGGTCGATGTTAATGTGGAATTGCCTACAAACCTTACATTTGGTATTTAGCCTGAGCTTGACCTCCATTGTATTTGAATTAACAACATCAAAATATGCGTTATAACTTTGTGATATAGTAATCTGGTTTAATTTGTTTTCTTAATAACTTGTTTCACATTATAATGATTGTTCAGCGATGTTTTAAGAACTTAAGATAAAAATTAACATGATTGTTTTAATTATTTAGTTAGAAATTCAGTGCACTATTTCCTAACTGACAACTGTCTGAATTTGATTGATTTTCTCATCTCAGATTGACTTAAAACACTAGAAAAATGTATTCCAGCACTCTATCTAAACTTTGTCTTTTTTTTTAGTTCTGCAGGAATTATTTTGTCCCAAATTGACTTCAGGATGAGTTAGCATTTGTGAATGCAACCTAGCAACTTGACTGGTTCTCACATCTCATTAGCTTTTAATATAAAAACGTGAAAACCAGTCTAGTGGGCATCCACTAAAACATTGAACAAAATACAGTAAATTCAACACATTTTCCTGTCCCGGATGCGGTGGATGGCTTGAACCATAAACATTGCCCGGGAGAGCATCTGCTATAGCTCTGAACTTAGACGTTAAACAACATTGACTTGACTTGACTAACACATTTTAACAGTCTCCAGTGAATCCTGTTTGATCAACAGTCCACAGTACATGTTTGCTGAATATAATAATTATTACAAAGTAGACTTACTCTATGAAATATCAGTGATGAAACTTATTTTGAGACTTGAATTGTCAAGAGACCACACACAGAAAGATAATGTTTCTCAGTCATACAACACACATGGAATGAAATATGTTCCAGTGGTATCTTACCCCAACAACTGAAAGAAAAAGAAGTTGTGTGGTCTGGGTAACATTACAAAGACAGATTTGAAAAATAAAGTATTATAATAATTTTTTTACAAGATCTACATTTCTTTAAGATTGTTTTTTTTTACATATACTTTGTCTAAACCAGATTGATCTTTGGAAAATAATTTAATCCTAGACTTAAAATTAGTACCTTTTTCATCCCAAAAGTATCTGGTTTAGGTGGAGTCCTTTATAATTAATTTATATCTAGTTTTCAGTTTTATTCATTAAAAATATTAAAATTTGACTGGGAGAAGAAGAAAAAAGCCATTTTAGTATGAATTAATCTCCTATTAATTTGGGTTTGGTTCCAAGTTCTATCCCTTCCTAGATATATTTTATTTCATGACAAATTTCCTTAATTTCAGAAAAGATTGCTTTGATTTTTAGAGCTATAGATTACATGTTAGCCTAACCACACGGCTATTTTTGATGTGCTAGCATATGTTGATATGACTGATACTTGATTAGTTTTAAATCAATGCTTTTTTATCTTAATTTAACTGGCATACCACCACTTCGCTTCATTAGGCTTTACATGTTTTGTTTCTTGTAGCTACTGTGATGTTTTGTTACATGTAGTTGTAGTTGTGTTGCGTCCATCTGTAGTACCAAGTATGTTTATAAAATGTGCATAATGATTTTCTTTAATACATGTATCTATGGATGGAAGAGTTAATGGTTTTGGTAGTAACAAAAATGTGCTCTTTTTTTAGTACAAAATTCTTCTAAAACAATATAGTGGAAAACATATTTGTTACCTTAAAATAACAAGATAAAATGGCATTTAAGAATTTGGGGAGAAAATTAAATTTTGTTTATTTTGAATAAAATACATGAAATATTCCCATGTAAATCAATGTTTTTATTTCTAATGTTATTGCAAGGTGATAAATAATACAATTATGATGTAAATGTGACCTATGCTATAACAGCCTGGCTCTGAATGTAGATGCTAAACAATATGACCTGACCTGATTTAATCGTTTTAATCTTTTCTTAAACTTTATGGTTGCTATGATAAAAAATGGCTTTCAAATAAAATCAGCACATTTTTGTTATTTCCAAATCTGTTATCATTTTTGTCTTTAATTTACAAAAAGAAATCTTGACACTTTTTATGAACAAACTGTAGTTTATTGTGAAAACAACCTTTGATTTTCATAGTTTCAAACATGTGAGTGTTGCTATTTTCTTCAGAACTAAACTGTCAAAGGGTTTGATCTTGTTGGAATACTATCAATAGTTTTGCATGTTGCTATTGCTAACGTTTTTGTTTTGTGTCCATACTGGACCACTGTTGCCATTTGCTTTTGTTTTTGTTTTGAAACTTTCCAGTCTCGGGGTGTCTATGATGAAGTTTCTTCCCACTGTCTCAAATTCTTTGAAACATTTATCAGTATACCTAAGCTCCTTCTGAAATAGTTTCCTATCTACCTGAGTTGCTTCTAAAACATTTGCTTACAAATCTAGGATCCTTTCTGAAATATCTGCCTACTTATCTGGGCTCCTTTCTGAAACATTCTGAAATATCTGCCTACTTATCTGGGCTCCTTTCTGAAACATTTGCCTACCAATCTAGGTAGGGTGCTTCTGAAACATTTGTCTCCCTATTTGAGTTCTGTTTGAAAAACTTCTCTACCTATGTGGATTCCCTTGCTAAATCATCCCCCCAGCTATTGCCAAAGATTACAGCATTATTTAAAATTAGTGGGTAAATATTTGATTTTGACCCTGTCATTGCCTATGGCATTGTTATTTCAAACAAAACAGTTTAAAGAGTAGCAGTTTAATATTAAGACAAAGGATTTTTAAAGATTTCATTCCATGTAATTTCAATTCCCTAACAAATGGTTGATATAATTATCCAAATATTTATAAGGCTTGGTAAATTAAATAAACAATTTGCTATTTTTGATAATGAAATTTTAAGTCTAACCCATATGCCACTAGAAATGGCATGTCACATGTTTTTACTTTCATAGCTTTTTATTATTCAAGTCATAGGACACACATAGTTTATTCTAAAGAAAACAAATAAGCACAATTGTTGTTAATTCATTAATAAAATATATTTTAAATTAACATATTTATAGTGAAAAACTAAATTGCTAAATTTTTCTCCTTTTTTCAAAGTTCACAACATTGATCACCATTTGCCACCATGCCCCTTAAAGAATGTTTTACATTTACTGTTGTGCCCTGTACATGCCCCTTAAAGAATGTTTTACATTTACTGTTGTGCCCTGTACATGCCTCTAGAGTTCCAAACCATGCCCCTTAAAGAATGTTTTACATTTACTGTTGTGCCCTGTACAGGCCTCTAGAGTTCCAAAGGCCATCCATGGCAATAATTGCCATGCACCTCAAACAAGAAAGCCTAGTAGAGTCATTGTATAAGGTACTTTGGGTACAGGATCAATTTTTCATTATAAACCCACTGGAATAGTTTCCACAGCTAGTACATTAAAGTCTAAAGTAGAACTATTCTCATTTTGGGATACCTATATATTTAAAAAAAGATCTCTTGAAAAGAATAGCTTATGTGGTAATGACAGGTTTCATCTCTGATACTAACCCATTAAACTCTGTTCTGGCCATGTGTGGGAAATGAGTTACCCCCATAAGTCAGCTTGCTTGAACCTTGATTGAATATAATCATGAAAATAATCATCATCACTTACCAAAATAGCATATTAACCTGCATCATACTTCATAGCTACATGTATAGAAAATATTGTAATACAATATTTATCAACAGTCTCCAACTATAATTAGATATTATAATTTATAATATAATATTTATCAACAAATATATTAACCTCCACCATGTATTATTTTTAATTGACAAATTTTATTTACTGCAAAATTAAACCAAAGCTATAATTATTTGGACTTGTTCAGTAATATACATGATGTCTGAAAATATTTTTCATTGTTAAATGTCCATGGTGGCCTTTTTTATAAAATCTTAATCACAAAACTTCAAATTACTCAACAGTACCTTTAAAAACATTTTGTAAAATTTTCTGAGTTTAACAAAAATGTAGGTAAAAAAATAAAAAAATAAAAATCTTAATCACTGAAATGTAGACTTAAAATATTCCCACATAAATTAAAATTTCTGCTTTCACTTAACTTAGCTCTTCCTTTTCTTCAGCTGACAAGATCAATTATTCCCAAGCTACCCAGCCTAAACATTGGAGGAACAACATCATGATACACTGTTGAAGCACTGCTTTGTCTTCATTTGCACAACCCTACCTCCACTCCCACTGAATGTGATTGGTTAAAACCTCTACTTGGTGGACCAATCTGACGCCTTGTCTCACAGCCTGCTCATTTGCTGCATCAAATGACTGGATAACTTTCATTGGTTACAATCAACATTTGTTGGAATATTGTTGAAGGGGTGACTTGACTTCAGCTTTGCATGTGCCCTCCAAATGCAGAACACACTCTTTCCTTGTGCTTCTTCCCTCACCTGCCCTTTGCCAACTAATATTCCTTGCTTTTCTGCTGTTTTCAGAGCAAAAAACGGCTAGAAATAAGAAAGGTGTAGGGTATTTCCTGAGACTAGCTGGGAATGGTGTCTTATAAGCAGTACTTGGAGGAGCAAATCCTTGGCACGTGGTACATGTTGTGTTGGGCATTCTTGTTGTCTAGTGCGGCAACGCTGAAAGCTTAGTGGTGGTACCATCTTGCATTTCCCTGTCGGTGGGCTTCTTGCCTCATCATCAGTCAACCGTGCTTTCCTTTTAAGCGGTCATCACTGGACAAACTTCACTTTCATCTGATTGGCAAAGCACATGGAACCTGAACCAAGAGATCGACCCGGGAGCAAGCTAGGAGATTGCTGATCTATCGACGTCCACGTGTTGATGATGTGAGAGAAAAGAAAGTTGATTTCCTCATCAGCAGAGTGGTTGACATCCGTGTTGTGCATCAAGAGAGAATGTAGTGATTATAATGTGATATGGTGTGCAGGCATGTACGAACCAAAGTCTGTTTAGATGTAAATCACTGTATTTGGACCAAATGGGTAATTTTACAACCCACAACTGTGCAAGCAACACATGACTCTTTCATTCTCTTGTACAGACATTGGGGGTTCCTTGGTGTAAGACGACACATAACTGTGAGCCTTCATTTTAAACAAGCTTTGAGAGATTCCCAAAATTTGTGCATTCTGAGGAAAATTCTATTCAGACTGAGCCATCATGGCAGTTTGGAATGGTAAGTGCAATATGGGATCCAAAGAATGCCCTAAGTCATAAGTAGGAATATCCTAGCCAGAATAAGTAATTTAAAATAATGGCTAACATTTATTGATTATTTCAAAACATAGACATTTATGTTCACCATTTTCGAGGCTATAACAAGAATGAATAATAAAAAAATAAAATAAAATAAACTTTTACATATTTGGTAAATGAGTAATTAATAACAAATGGTGAATTTTGTATTCTGAGAGTAGCAGAATTAAAAAATAATTTAGAAAAAAGTTGTTGATATAGATATGAGCCTACAAAGGTTTATAGCCTCATGAAAATTCATTAATCACCCATTGAACTGACAGATAACGTAAAATTGAAGCTTATATATTGGCCTGGAGTAGGCTACTAATGTAATTTCATTGCCAGCAATCACTACTCACCTGGAATAAGGTGGAAATCACTTGTTGTAACCCATATACCCAATTTTTGAAATCCCATAAACAGCCCACAAATTGTCTCCCTTGATGGTCACTTAGCAAAAAATTTGGTAGTCACATTCTTACGTAGTATGTTTATCATGTTATAAGTAAATGTTGTTAGTGGTAGACATGCCTAACTAATGATACTTTAATTCTGTTGGATCCCATACTGTGTTTACTATTTTGAATGTGATTTCATTTGGTTGAGTTTCCTCATGATTTTGCTGTATTTGGTATTTGGTGCATCGCCTTACATGAAGGACTCGCCCATCATTGATCTCAGTGATGCTAGGTTCATGAACATCAAACATTGATCACTGTGTCATGGTAACTTTGTGATAATTAACTGGCAGTGTACATTAATTTAAACACAACTTTTGGCATTTAATAGCCATAGTCTGAATCAGACTAATTAGTTTAAGTGCCAAACTCATGTTAATTAAAATAGGATGCTATATTTAATTTACAATACTTCAGTAGGGATTATATTTTACAGTTGTGCAATAGGATATATTTAATTTACAATTATTCATTAGGTACATGTTTTATATTTTAAAGTTCTGCAATAGGATATTGTATTTAATTGACAATACTTCAGTAATTTTACTGTTCTACAATAGGATATCTGCTTGTTAGGGGAAAAACATGGTTAAAAGAGCTCTACACTCCACATACACATGACACCTATCTGTTAAAATTGGAAACAATTTCAGCTCACCCATTTAGATGTCTTTAAGCCATTATGAAAACATATGAACATTGAATATAATAGTTTTAATACACAATACAGGTTATGAAAACTAGTTTTATGTGATAGGTGAATGTTAGTTATACTCATGCTTTACGAGGTGTACCAGTGAATATTCTAGAGTTTTGGACGTAGGGCCTTCCAAGGTACAGCCAAGGGATGGTGTCATGACCAAAACTGTAAAATAATCACTGGTACACTGAGTAAGTGTTGGTATAACTGACTTATACTCACACTTCCAGTCGAGTGATTAAAATAGATATAATTTGCCTATATTTATTATTGTAATAATTTTAAGTTGTCTAAACATAACCGTGATGAAATATGTAAACATATAGATGCTCCCACTGAGGGCCCCGATATTGAAATTGCATGATATGCACACGCGCATGTAAGTCATCAAATGCACATGTATGCAAATCGAAGCAGTTGCACATGTGACATCAGATTCAGAGTCTGTTTTTTTTTAAACTTGGCCATTCATGGGCATATTTAAAATAAACGTTTTATTTTTTTTCGAACTGTATGATGTTCATATCAGGGCAAAATAGAAAAATAGGTGTTTTTGTATTTACTTTTGATGGAAAATGTTTCTAAATGTAATGCATACCAGTGACAAAGAATATTTTAAAGAATCTGGTAGGCTACTGTCTACCACAGTCGGTTAGACTGTTGGTCTCAAGAGAAGGTTAAAGGTTCAGATTCATGCTGAGAAAATACTATTTTGTATGGTATGAAATAATAAATTATCTTTACATGATCATGTATATGAAAAAGAAGTGTAGGTACATATTATGTATATATAAAAAATTCTACTGAAAATTGTAGGTATATCAGAAATTTCTATTGAAAAGTATAGGTTATCGGTAAAACAGAAGAAACCATGGTAACAAGACTGGAAGTGTGGTATAAGCAATTATTATTCACTTGATATTCATGGGCCTGCTGCAATAGAGTATTATATTAAAAACATTACTGTTTTTGTTTTGAATTCACTGATTCTAGTGGACAACATAACATACTCAGACAATGAAAACACACCACAGAAAATGTTTCATTATTTTCAACCACAGAGGTGACCGAGGTCATAATTGAGGGCCAAGACAGGTGTCTGCTGTAACAGCTTGTTCTGAATGTAGATGTTAAATGGTTTGACTTGACCCCATCTACACCCGGTGTCTTGGACCACAGAGATGACTGAAGTCATAATTGGGGCCCAAGATAGACCTGTGTCTGATATAACAGCTTGGTCTGAATATGGACGTTAAATTCATTGATGTGACTAAATGTTTCATTACATGGAAATTAAAATCACTGAATATTTCAAATTATAGTAATGCTATGTGGACATGAAACAAGTTGTAAAATTGTTTGAATGGAATTTTATTAATGTTTTTAATAAGTTGCTTAAAACAATATATATCCGCAAAAATATAGGTGGTGTGTTTTCATTTTTGAGTATACATTCATATTTTATAGTGTTTACACACAATTTATTGCTCAAGACTCCATTTTGACATAATATATGTCCTAGCAATATGCTTATAAGATTGAACTCTGCATTTAGGCTTTAAAAATAGAACATAATGACTTTACCAATAGATCAAATTTAAACATTTATAAAATATTTAATTTTATAAGCATACGTTCTGATGTTTGTAGATCAAAATGCATTGCACATGAAACAACAATAAAATTATAGTTAATTTAATTTTATTGGAGATATTGCACAAACACTGCTTTTATATATAAATTATACAGTATGTATGTCAAACCAGAGCCAGCTACTTTAACATTTTAGCATAATACATGATTTTTACGTTGATTTTTATTTATACCAGAATTTAGTTGATTCTTTGTTTTTGTTATTATTTATTACATTTTAAACAAATTCGTGTTTATAGTTGCTATTTATAGACACTACATGTCATATTACCTGTGGAATATTGTGTTCAATTTTGGGGGTGGCGTAGATAAAATATATCACTACGATGAGACCAAATGTATGAATGACCCAAAACAAAATCATTTTTAGTTAATGTTATACGTGTAGTATGTTGAACCTCATAAACATAGTCTCCACATAGTATTTCCATATTGGTTATCTCCCTTTGCTAGAGATTAGTCTAGTCTTTACTACAAATGCTTATTATGTCAAACCGACTTCGAAACAATTTATTTTTACTTGCTTTTTATTGAAGTTTGATCGGGGATTTTGCATAAAAACTGCTGTAATATAATATACAGTCAAACCTGCTCAAGTGGCTATCTGTACTAAGCAGCCACCTGTCTTTAACAGAAAATAATTATATTGGAAAATTATATACATGTAATTGAAGAAAATGACCTGTGTTAAAAAGCCACCTGTATTGAGTGGTGGTTGTACTGTGGAGGTGGCTGTTTTCTACACGTCTGACTGTATATTTAAGAGAAGCTGCTGGTCTCTGGTGGTTACATCTAGAGAAAGGTACTTGTATGTGGAATTACACAGAAAATGTATGGTCATATCATCAATAATATATTTTTGAATTCCTCATATCAGATGTACCCCGTTGAATGCACACATAAACTAACCAGAACTGAGTCTCCATTCCTAATACACATAAATATATTGTTTTCTCATGTCTCATGAACAAATTGCATCATTTAGTGATTTTCAAATCAGTTTTAAATTTTCATATATCTGTTCAGATCTTATAGATATGAATTAGATGTACCTGCCAGTGTGGAACAAAATCATTAGTATTAATTCTTTTTTTTACTTTTCCTTTGTTTTTAATTTGTTTATGAATATTTTTCTCTACACATTATTATGACCTGGTGATTTTAAATTACAATAGTTTATGGGTGAATAGTATAGTTGTGTGAAATCAGAACTGTGGGTAATATTTAAAAAAATTAATTCAAATACATGTATTTGGACACGATAACTTTTTGTACAGATATTAAACAGAAGTATATAATATATGCATAGAAAGTAGCATTTGTTGCCAGTCATGGACCAACTCTTTAGAGATGGTTCATATATGGTATCATTGGTGTGTTATTATTACTGTTAAATAATGTTTTTAAAACATTACCTTGTGATATAATAACTAAAAAGTAAAATTTCTACCTTTATTAACCCCAGACTTCTTAAAATCAAAACTAAAAAATTCACTGTTCTGTTTTATTCAGGTGACATTTTCATCTGTGAATGTACATTATACAATTAAACAATTGATTAGCAAATCGGCCAATGTAGTAGAGTGGCCTGCATAAATTTGCCAGTGATGCTTCTATTTGTCAGATGAACTGCCAAATGGACTAAGACAATATGTTTAGATCCAAACAGAACAGTAATTTTTGGATCTGGTTTTAAATAGGTTGTAGTTATACTTCTGAGCTTCATTCCATGAAATGACTATAGTCCATATCCATCACAAATGAGTACCATGATTTCAAAAAAATTCTGAATAATAACATACATTTTAATTAATCTAGTCAGATAATAATTATTATAGCTAAAAGGTGTTTTCTAACACATTGACATTGATTTTTAAGATGACATGAATTATATACTACTGGTAATTGAAATACCTAAAGCTAATTGTAGCTCAAATTATTTTGTGGAATTGGGCTCTGGTATATTGCATTAATTTACAACTGTTTTTAACTCGGTTTTAGGATTCAGTTTTGGCTTGCTATTGCTCTACAAAAGTGCCTGGGATTCTTTTTATTGTATTTAAATTAGTATAATTTTAGCTAGGAAAAGTAAAGCGAATTATATACATGTATATATATTATTATTAACTCAATTAATTTTATTTAGTGGAATGAGTTTCTCTTCTATTATTGTCTATTTCCCCATTGTCCATAACTTCTTCATTTGAATTTTCATACATAATTTTTCAATACAAATTTCATTAACTTACGATTTTGTCAAAAATATATTTGTTAAAAAATTCACATTCCCCATCAATCTTTAAAATGTTCCCATTCTTGCCTCATGCTTAATTTCTTCTGTAATTTTAACATTTTAATTAGTTATAAGAAAATGTTTATTACACTTCATGTTTTAAAATTAATCATAATTATTATTATAAAAACATGGTCTCCATGTAAAACCACAAATTAAATTTGTTAATTCTTGATGTTTCGTCAGCTAAATGTTGACATTCTCAGGAGAAAAGTAAACCTAAATACATTAATTGGTAAATTATTGTATAATAGTAAAATTGGTCGTGTTTGGTAATAAATACATGTTGTATACAGATTTGGAAAATGTTAAGTTTGCATATAGTCTCCAGATAGGGGCCTCATAAGAAATTTGTTTAACTGATGACAGTAAAACAGTATAATATCAAAGTGGCTAAACAGCCGGTTATGTAGTCCCAGGCTAAACAGCCGGCAGGTACTGTCAGTGATGTTGTCACCACTAAAGCAATGGTAATACCGGTATGTGAAACATTAATAAAAAAGGTAAAATTTGTTATTTGATATTTGTGATATGTAACTTTCTAAAAAAATATTTTAATTTTGAAATTACAGAAGAAATATTCTATGGGATGAGGCATATATATTTTACCTAGACAATTCAGTTATTCTATTTTGCAAATAGCATTGATCATTGAATATAGGATAAGATATGATCTCAGAAGAAACTCATTATGACGGGCTGGTGTGACCTATCACGTACACTGAGAATTTTAATGCCATAATATAATATTATTATCAAATACTGATGGACTGAGATATGTTCAAACTGTTAAATGCCTTGTACAAAGTTGATAGTAGAATGAGTGAAGTGCTGAAGTAGTGACACAAATAAAATAATAATGATTTCTTTTTTTAAGATTAAACTAACAAGTAAATACTATGTATCTATTCAATTATATTCATTCTACCAGTATTTGCTGTTCCAATCAGTGGTTCAAATGACATGGCATGTACTGTCCTGTCTGTGGGAAAGTGCATATAAAAGACCCATTGCTGCTTATCACAAAAAATACCTATGTAGTGGTAGCCAGTTTTGAGTAACAGTGTCAGAATAACCATTATGTTTAACAACCAATAGCCAATGATTAAAAAGAAATCATTGTGCTCTAGAGGCATTGTTAAGTAAAACAAACTACTTTTCATCGTATTTACAACCATATTTCTAAATATACATTTTGTAATTGAAGATATTTATGAATTCCTAAATACAGTGAAACCCCTTTAAACCGCTCCCTCTAAACCAAACAAACAATTTGGTCCCAATGTGTCCATTTAGTGTAAATCTAAACCCTGAAAACCAGATACCTCTGAAAACTGAACATTTTACTTGGTTTGATAGGTGTCCAGTTAAGACAGTCCACTGTACAATGAATACATATTTACACAGTACAGTGGACTCTGTCTAAACCAGCATTTGTCTAATCTGGCTTTCTGTGTAAACGAGCACAATTTCATAGTAATGTCCAGCTCCATAATACTGGATGAAATCTGTCTATACTGGCACTGTCTAAACCAGCATATTCCATTGGTCCCAATTGAAACTAGTTTAGACAGAGTCCATTGTACGTGTATTTACATGTCAGTTTAATCTTAATGAAACAATTGACGAGAAAGATTTTTGTTCTGTTTCTGTGACTTCTACAAGCACACAGTACATGTTTGTATATTAGTAGGTATGCACAGGTATATATGGTTCTATCAGATTACATATAGAGAACAGTATGAATGAGACCCATGGATGTCAGTTGTACAATTCATAACCATGTTTTGCTGACTTTTCTTATTGTAAAGAATTGCTGAACTGACAGAAATGGTACACTTCTGAAAAGGCGTAGCAGACTTAATAGAGAACAATGACTGGTTCCTAAACATCTGAAATTTGTGTGCTTTATCAATATCAGTGATATACATCAAACATACATCACACATGCACTCCAACGATAAGATAAAAGTTCAAGGGATGAAGATGAGCATTTAAAATAAATTATACTTAATATGGAATAAAAGTTAAATAAGTTTATAATTGTATTAAAAAAATAATAAAAACTGTTCAGTTGTATATAGCAACCCCAAATCCTGTTATACTCGTTGTATGCAGAATTAAAAACGTTTTTATGCTAATTAGATTTATTTTCGTCTTTTGGGGTAAGGGGAGATTATGAAAAGTTCAAATCAGGGAGTCTTGTTTGGGATTAAAAAAAAAAAATTATAGAGAATATTTTGTAATAAAATGCACTTCTTTTTCAGTGATAATCTACAATATATGCAAGCTATTGCTGTTGTTATATTTGTTGCAGATTCAAAACCAGTGATATCCTTTTAAATTGATTTATCTGCTACAAATTACAGAATGCAATGTCACGTATCTAATAAAAATAAGTTTTCTTTGAATTTATATGTAAAATAGGCTAAAACAACAATTTTGAAGTGGGACTTTGTTATTCAATAAGCATATTGAGAAAATTAGATGAAATGTGTGCAAGAGAAGTAATTTATGTACAGTGTACATATGTATTGTTAACATATCATGCATCCATTCATTTTCTCACCATGTAAACTTGCATGACAGGCCAGTCAGCTCTCAAACCTGGTGTTTTCATGGAATATATTTCAGGTGATATTCTCCCAGTATCTTTCAAGAAAATCTACAATTGTGTATAGAATAGGTTAAGAACTCTTATTGTTTCATTGATATGCATAAAAATTAAATTAAAGACTAATTATATGCATGGCTTTGTACCATTTGTAATGGGTAAGAGGTTATTTTAGTAATTAAGAGAAAATATCTGCACAAAAGTATTGTACAAAGCCTAGGTGTTTAACTGGGCTGCATAGGAATAATTTATAAATGATAAACATGAATAATTTATATTTATTTTCAATATTTTCAACAGATATATTCTGAAATGAATCATCATGACCAATCCAGAACACGTTCGTTATTGCATAGGTACTAGGATTTTAACAATAAATGGAATCCAACAAGCCTATTTCATACCTTAATTAAATATATATATATGATAAAAGACTGTTAACGATAATTAAAAAGGAGACTTTTCCTATAGCACCAGGTGGGCCTTTAAAACCTGTGCTTCCAACATGCACAATCATGGGAAAATGTTTTCTGCTCCTGAACTTTGTCTGGAGCTTTGTGGAGAAATCTGCTTATCCTTCCATTACTCTGTATCTAGTTCCCCACATAAATTAGCTGTAGATGTGTATACAGATTGGAAATCTTGCTGCATACTCTGTACATAACCACACAGTAACCTGTGCCAAATCATTGGAAGCTTCATTCAGTGTTTGTAGACATTCAACAAGCACAGGCACGCGTTAACAAGTCTACAGAAACATCGGTTCATATAGCAAGATTTGAATTTTTTAATGCAGCTATGTCTATGAGACAAAAAGAGTGCAATATATCATCATGTATTTATTGATCATCATATTGTTGATATCCATTCTTTTCATCATGTTGGCATGAAAACCAAGTGTGCATTTTTTTGTTTCAAAATGTAAAAAGCTGGCCGTTTAGCCAGAAACTGCCAATTACCATGAAATGTAGAAAAATAAAAGTTACCTAAAGTTGTATTGGTTTGTTCTTATTATAAGATGTAGTACATTTTTTCCTGAACACCCCACACCATCATCTTCATACTTTTTTTCTTCATGTTCAATGATAATATCCTCAGCATTGATGCAACTTTCTCCTCGACAGTCACCACAAACTATCACACATTTCAATAAATGTTTACGGCAAAAACACACATTATTTCCACACAGATCTTTGGACGACAGCTTGCATTTACAATGTACAAAGTTCAACAAACATGCTGGCACTGCCCTAAATGTTAATAAAAAAAAACATGGCTAGACATCAAAATAATTTTCATTTGTCCATTGGTTCAAAATTATGACATTTTACGTTAATAATAGCCTGAAATCAAGTGACCATCTTGAATTTTTGCTAATTTAGAATATTTATATTGCTCTTATTTTTATTTCCACTGAATGGTAGAACCCTTTTTAAGAATTTATATCAAATGAAACAAATATTAGATATTTGAATGAATAGTCACGGAAGGGAATATTTTTTTAAAACTCATCAGATTTCTCATTAATAAATCACCGTAAATACAGTTGTTTTAAAACTGTTGTTAAAACCATTGGATGGTTTTGAACCATAAACGGGGCCCTGGTGAGGCTCTGAATGTAGACGTTAAACAACATGACCTGACCAGCATTTTAAAAATGTAAATGAGATTTAACAGTCAATGAGCAATAATCTTCACAAGTCAAGGCTACATACGTTTTGTATACTGACCTTGACATTGTTTGGACATAGCAGACATGAGACAATTTATCAGTGACCTCTATTAGAAGAAAATTTGTAACACCAATTATGTTCCTTAGATGATGACATTGCTGACCAATCAAAGCATAGATATGTGAAACTCTTCAAAGGTTTTCACTTATGGTTGCATAGTACCAAATCAATTCCCACTGCCTGCTAAATAAGTTTGTAAATTAATAGGTCATAAATAATAGTATTTTTACAAATAATAACTGTCACCAATTATTACCAATATTAGATGCAGTAGCAGTTAACCATTATTATTTTGTTAAAGCTCCTCAAACTTTGAAGCAGAATTATTTTATTTGGTGCAGTACAACCATATATGCAAAATTTTAAATTTCTAATCCAATAGATAACAAGCGATGCAATTCGCCCAATATCTCTCATCGCATCCAATGAAATTGAACCATTTCGTGTCCGAAAAAGTCCTCCAACTATGTCAAGACATAATATACGGAACGTATATGTAGCCTCAACTTGTGAAGATGATAAGTAATTGGGTCAAGAAGTGGCTGTTAGATAACACATGCTTGCCTGTGTAAGAATTTAGGTAATCAAGATAATAGATGATGGGTACATACATAATAAAAATGCTATGGTGTCGAACAAAGCCAAAAAATACACATTGAGCCAGATAGTTTATTGCATACAAATATTATAATATGTATAAGTAATAACAATATGCTACATCTTTGATAATAATGTACATATGTTCAAATTTAATAATAAAATTTATGATCCCATAAAATAATCGTGACCTTTTCTGCTATATACAGGTCATGTACATACAGTTTGTTTGGGAATCATCAATTTGTTAGCAGTTATCATTCGTCATTGATTTTCACAATCTGTATAATACAATATAAAATATCACACATAAGAAAATGTCCACCACAGAGTCGAGTTTGCTAGCATCATAGTACAATCCAATTCCTTCAACATAGCGAAAAACCTTGTAAGCAATAAACAATCAAAACCTGCAACTAAATAACATCCTTGCTAAACGCTGCATTGGTTGGGAAAATATATTTGAGGTACATGATACACAACTAATCAATTTAAATATGGATTGCATAGTATACGGTAGTCATGTGGCTTACCAGTCTAAACAACCAATGCTTTGTTACGGCAAGTAAGCTTTGAAATGAAACTGAAACGGCAGATGCTTGTCACAATACAATGCACCAACTGCTAGTCATTGCAACATGGGGAAAACAGAAAATGCATAAAATTCTAGCTTTTCTATATAGTCTTACAACTAAAAATACAGCATTTTGCAACATCCTCTTTTAATGTTTTTAAATGACAAAAATTAATAATGCCCATAATGATTAATCTGATGTATAAAAAAACGTACCTTTTAATGATCATTAGCACCTTTTACCTCAAAGAAAAATGGATTTACGTTTGCATTACTAAGAATATCTTTGTGGTAAATTAGAAGATAAGCTAGTCATATTTAGAATGTTGGACTTTACATTGAATCACTGTTTAAATACTTGCTAATAAAACAATTAAGTAGATAAGACCGAGACACTGGTTTTAGTATAAGATCAGATCATTTTTTGAGTTAGTGTGAGAAAGACTAACTACATGTATTAGTGTGAAACCAACAAATCCATTTTAGATATTAAACTAATGAGATCAACATTGACAATCTATTGATATCACACATGGAAAAATACATTCCAATAAAACAGTGGGGTAGCTTACTTGGGTAAATTGTTAAAAAAACAAATCTATTAACAATATTCCATTATTTTCCTTCCTGGGTTTCAACAATACCTTGGTGGAGTAACAGATTCTATTATTAAACATAGATGAGAATAACAAAAAACTGAAAATAATTTGACTTGGTATATTCCCATTATGAAAATCCTGCTTATTCACACCCCCAGTTAACCACTGTATACAATCCATGTATCTGCCTGCATAAAAACCCAAAATTCCAGTAAAACATGGAATATTTTCATCTATGATTAACTCTTACAAATCACTTTAGATACAAAGTGAATGTTTTAATTCAATTTTTAAATTAGGTCCTATAAACATTCTACAAAATATACTATTTGAGAACTACTGGACACCTAATGCACTAAATATACAAAATAAATGTAACATACAACTGAAATATAATTTGTGATATATCAAAATGAGTTTATACTATAGTCAACCCATAGCTAAAACCTGTTTACCACTAATCTTCCTACATTTGAGCTATGATATATTACAGTATTATAAGTGTAAAGAAAAACAATGGTGTGGCTTGATGAAACTACATGGAATGAAACTGGTGGTTTTAGAAATACATTTTTTAATTCCACCAACCAGCAGAATTTTTCGGATCTCCTATGTACAACTATTTTACATAAACTTTCTATACAAAAACAAAATGTTAGTTTTCACATTTAAATGTTTTATAAACGTGTCTTGGTTATCACTTTTCGTTTAAATAAAATGTTTAATTTAATGGGTTACGGTTATGAGTTTAAAAGCAAGAAATAATTCTTTTGTTACATGAAGTACCACCAAAAAGTTAAATTTCTTCATTTTAAAAATCTGTTATTAAATATTTGATGTTCATGTTGCAAATTGGGTGGACAAAAACAGACAAGTGTTACAAGACAGAAAAAGCTAATCACAAAACTTACAAAAGCCCATCATGTTTCAACTGACAATAATTTGTGGTTCAATTGTTATTTCTGTTTTCACATCAATGAAGACAGATTATAAATAATGAGTCAAAATAAGATTGTGTCACTAAAAATAATTAGTAAACAAATATAGTATTAAATAGTAGCACAAATATTATTGTTTAAAAACCATAACCATTTAATGTACAACGAAGGTGGGTGAGAGGGGGAAAAAAGAACATTGTAATATTTTGTTAATTTTAAAGAGCAACAATCGAGGCATATTTTTGGTAGGGAAAATTATTAATATTGCTTTATTAGTCATTAAAAAAATATCGCCCTATTAATTAATAACAATTGGTTTTCTGAATTGACCCAGAGAAAAGCTATCGTTCGACTCAGTCTGGCCAACTGTGGGCCGTGATGTCACAAGGGGTGTTTATCTTTTTCTGTAAAGAGGTCAACATAGCGACTGCATGCAATTCTGATGAAAACAGCTCTTTCTCAACGCGCCCCGAAACCTATTTATATGCTTCGTATGGAATTGATAAGTTGTGTGTAGTTTAATATTACTATAATGCAACTTATCTGCAA
>JAUTWP010143263.1:0-11277 GCA_033042655.1 Cyathermia naticoides
TAGTAAACTATGTTATAAGATTGGAAGGAGATATTGTATTAGTAAACTATGTTATAAGATTGGAAGGAGATATTGTAGTTGGAATGAGAGATTTAAATTTAAACTTACCGTGTCTCCCTTTGTTCCTGGCTCTCCACTAGGTCCTCGCTCTCCCGGCAATCCCTAAAAACAAATGATCAATTAGAAATAATATTCTAGCTGAATCTGTGAACTCCATTACTATGAAACAAAACAGATATGTTCATATAAAAACTAAATTATTTGAAATAATAAGAATGAGATAATTCTTAATATAATTTAGTTTAAACGGGACAAGTCAACAAAAATAATTGGCGAGAAATTCAGTTATATAAATTTGGAATGACTATAAAAAACTACTTGATGAATTGATGAACTTATAACGTGATAACTGGTTAGAATTTTGTGGCAGCAATGGGGTCCATAGTTAACATTGTAAAGCATATATTTATTGCGTAATATAAATGTATAATGCTGTCACCTTTATAAAATTAATTTTTTCCTTAAAAACTTGAAAATATGACTTATTTTAACATGGTCATGATGTAATTTTGTTCATAAAAATAGATTTAAAATAAAATTTAATAAAAATAATTAACATGCGTCAGGTTGAAAATTCATATTAAAAGAATGAAATAAATATAATAAGTTTCTTACAATTGAACCCTGTGGTCCATCTTCACCGCCAATACCCATTTCTCCTGGTGGTCCCTGTCATAAAGAAATGAATTTGATAAAACTAATAAACATAATTTAGTTTCAAGAACATAAATCAACATTTAACTGCCTGCTATAAAGATGTTAGAATTCAAATGCTGTCAAAATATATTTTCTTCTGTCTGGAATGACAAAATAGCCTAAATTGCAAAAGGGTCCGCTGAGAAGGATCGATCCAATGACCTATTGCTTCACAGGTGGATACGACTTTCTTAGCTATGTCTCATTCCACTCTTAGTGGATATAGAAATTCCTGTTACTCTCGTGAAAAAAAGAAGAAAGTAAAGTTTGTTTTGTTTAATGACACCACTGGAACACATTGATTTTTATCTTATCAGCAGCTATTGGACATCATTCATATTGTAATTGTGACCAATTTTTTTTAGAGGAATCCTGCTGCCGCCACATTGGCTACTCTTTTCGATAAGCAGCAAGGGATCTTTTATATGTACTTTTCCACAGATAGGACAGCGCATACCACGCCCTTTGTTGAACCAGTTGTGGGGCTGTTACTCTCATGTTACATTCATGTTATGCTAATGACTTACCCTTTCTCCATCAGGGCCATTAGGTCCAACAGCACCTAGTGGACCACCCTCTCCCTCGGGACCAATGGGACCTCGTTCTCCAGGGAAACCTCGCTCACCCTATAAACATAAAATAGCATCTTACAAAACAAGAAAATAAATATCACTTTTCATTGTCCATACTTTAAACTATTTTGAGTTAAAAAATATGTGTTACATAATACTGTTGAGTAAAGTAAAATTTGTTTTGTTTAATGATGCCACTGGAGCACGTTGATATTTATCTTATCATCAGCTATTGGATGTCATACATATGGTATTTGACACATTTCTTTTAGAGGAAACACACTGCCTCCACATATGTTACTCTTTCCGATAAACAGCAAGGGGTCTTTTATATGCACTTTCCCACAGACAGGAGAGCACCTACTACAGCCTTTGATGAACCAGTTGTGGTGCACTGGTTGGAATGGAAAATAGTTCAAATTGCAGAAAGATCCATTGAGAAGGATCAATCCCATGACCAACCACTTCAAAGGTGAGCACTCTATCGACTGAGCTAGATCCTGCTCCAGCATTATTAAAATTAGAAAAAGATTGTAAATGTTGGATTAGGAATAAATAACTTACTCTGTAACCTGGACGACCTGGTGACCCTGATTGTCCTGGAGGTCCAGGTTCTCCCTCAGTTCCTGATTCACCTGGTGGCCCTAGAGGTCCTGGTGGTCCCTAAATAACAATTAAAAAAAATATAATAACAATATAATAATAATTTTAAAAAAATTAAAAATAATAATAATATAAATATAATAAAAATAATAACAATATAATAACAACACAAATATAATAATAATACAAATATAAAAATACAAATATAACAATAATATTAATAAAAATAATACAAATAATAATAATAATGATAATGACACCCCAACACATTGTTAAAAACAGTGGTTATTAGGTGTCAACTGTCAAGTATACTGTATTTGTGACTCATGGTCATCAGAAGAAATCTGCTGCTACCACATATGCTACTCTTTACAATAAGTTAGTTATATTTATTTTCGTGCTTACATCCAATTAATGTTCAGGCACACTCACAGGCACACAGCTCAGCTTCCTGAGCTGTCTGTCCAGGACAAATATTAATGTTAGTAGAAGAGAGGAAACCTGCTACTGCCACACTGTGAACTCTTTTTTGATAAGCAGCATGGGATTTTTTATATGCACTTTCCCATAGACAGGATTTCACAAACCATGGCCTTTGTTGAACCACTGGTCGGTGCAAGTGGAAACACCAACCTATTGAGCCTTGCGGAGCACTCACTCTAGGTTGGAGTCAGTACTGAGATTAAAAATCCCATGCCTGGACTGAGATTCGATCTCAATACCTACCAGCCTTAAGTCCAACAGCTTAATCACTCGGCCATGGAGACTGTTTGGCAGAAAAAAACCAATCTGTTCCTTTATGGTTTCCAATGTCAGTGATCTAGAAAACAAAAGGTTTTATTTTAAAGTGAAACTTGCATTTTTACACTTGAAAAGAAATTTGTAGTGAAATGTTGGCAGAAAAAAACATTGGACCGAATTTACGAAGCCTGTTTTGGTTAAATGCATGCGTTTAAGCATTGTAATTGTATGTAGTCACACGCGTATAAGAGAAAAACAGGCTTCATAAATTCGGCCCAATCTGTTCCTTTATGGTTTCCAATGTCAGCGATCTAGAAAACAAAAGGCTTTATTTTCAAGTGAAACTTGCATTTTTACACTTGAAAATAAATTTGTAGTGAAATGTTGGAAGAAAAAAAAAATCTAAATTTGAAACATGTAGAAAAATGTTGGCAGAAAGGTAGTTATATTTATGTTCATGCTTACATCCAATTACGTTTCAAGCATGTTGGTTGGCAGAAAAACAATCTGTTGCTTTATGGTTTCCAATGTCAGCAATCTAGAAAACAAAAGGCTTTATTTTCAAGTGATACTTGCATGTTTGCACTTGAAATTTTTTTTTATAAACAGAGAAGATTTTTGGCAGAAAGAAGCTATCTTGACATGATGCTGGCTTTGATGGGGATGTTTACAACCTTCCTGAATGACGGCTTCAATACAAACTGCATGTTTGGCTTGCAGCTTGAGAAGTTTCTAAATTGACCACTTTACATTAGCTCCAGGTGTGAATAATATTGGAAAAGTGCAGCCATTCATGTGTCGGCAATTTCAAGCTTGAAAAATTACTAAATTACCCACAACATTGAGTCTTGTTATGGAAAGGTTCTCGTTCCGACCAGTCATCCACAACCTTGAAGATAGTCTCAGAAAAGTAAAGATTGTTTTAACGACGCCACTAGAGCACGTTGATTTTTATCTTATCAGCAGCTATTGGAATTCTTTTCAATAAGCAGCAAGGGATCTTTTATACGTGCTTTCCTATAGACAGGACACCACATACCATGGTCTTTGTTGAACCAGTTGTGGAGCACTAGTTGGAACAGAAAATACACCAAACTGCAGATAGGTCCACTGAAAAGGATCGATCCAATGACCGACCGCTTCAAAGGTGGGCACGCTACCAATTGAGCTAGATCCCGCTCCTTGTGCAGGTGACACAATCATTAGCATAAAACTGATGTCATCATATGACACTTTTTCACCTATTTGTTTTCTTACAATTAAAAAAAATTGGACTTTTTATATAAAACTGACAACAACGGCAAGTAATATCTGTCATGTGTCGGTGCTTAGTGAAATGAAACCAGATCTCTACCGTGTTGGTAGCACAATTATAACGTCATTGCTGTTAACAATACAACAGATTTCATTCATTATTTTTGATGTCCGTTTTCTGTTCACTATAAAAAAATGGCGACATATACTCTTATAAAAAAAAATATTATCAAAACTGACAATAAAAGGAAATGCAGTGAGTAATTTTATCACTGCAATTAATCAGATTTTGAGATATTATCTATGGAATTTCTAATATATTTTTTTTAATTTCTATTTTACTTGGGGTTTTTTTTAAATGAGGTTTCAGTATTTTATTCACAACAGATGTGATAATTATTTGTGTCATAATAGCAATGGTCACTGACAGGTAAACTGAACATTGCATGAGACCCCCTGCTCCTAGGATTGGTTCCTTTCAAAGGAACTGAATGTACGATGTTCGGTACTGGCGCCAAAGTAAGATCTTTATCTAAATCTTAGAGAATATGAAATTTATCTGGTGTATAAATCTAATGCAGAAATTGAGTTTTTCTTGATATCTCATTGTAAACCTCTGCATATCTACTGAACAAAATCAGTGATAATTAAATAAAATGAAAAAAACAGTCCTAAAAGGCCCTTTGAAATCCTACAGTGTATGAAATGTATCGTATGTATAAATCTAATGCAGAAAATGAGGGTGGGTACATTGTATACCTCAATGTGTTTTCTGAAAGGAATTGGCCTTGTGACCTACTGGCGCCTTAGTAAAAAATGTTTATCACATTCTAAATCCTAAATGGAAAAGTATGAAATTTATCTTGTGTATAAATCTAATGCAGAAAATACCTTACTAAGATTGTACATCTACTTCTGAATCACACAAGAAAAGTATGAAATTTATCTTGTGTATAAATCTAATGCAGAAAATAATTTAGTAAGACTGTATGAACTTCTGAATGACAGCGGAAAGCTGTGAAATTTGGTATAAATGTTACATGAAAATGTCTGCTGGCAGCGAGACATGACACAATTAAGTGTATTATCTAAGGATTAGAGAACACATGATAACATCATGCTTCTCCACCATAATGGCAGATAATTGATTTCTCCATCTTTAGTTTACTTGATAACGCTTTGTGATAAAGTAAACTGTTTGTGTCATGGTAATACTCTATAATAACATATTCTCTTTCATTTTAACAGGTGACAAAAATGAGTCACCATTGTTTCCGTAACAACATACATGTGGGGAGCTGGATCTAGCTCTGTCGTTAGCGTGCCCACCTTTGAAGCTTTCGGTCGTTGAATCGATCCTTTTCGGTGGACCCATCTATTTTCCATTCCAACCAGTGCTCCACAACTGGTACATCAAAGGTCATGGTATGAGCTGTCCTGTCTGTGGGAAAGTGCATATAAAAGATCCCTTGCTGGTTATTGAAAAAAGTAGCCTATGTGGTGGCAGCGGCTTTCCTCTAAAACATGTGTCAAAATTACCATATGAATGATGTCCAATAGCCGTTGATAAGATAAAAATCAATGTGTTCCAGTGGCGTCGTTAAACAAAACAAATTTTTTGTATCATGGTAATACACCATAATAACATATTCTTTTTCATTTTAACTTAGGTGACAAAAATGAATCCCCATTGTTTCCGTAACAACATACCAGTACATGTATGTAATGTGTATTTGTTTTTAAATTTCGTTATTTTTGGTAAATACATAAAAAATTATGCATTAAATATTCGATTTCATTTTAACTTAAGTGACAAAAATGAGTAGGCCCCTAAGCAACGTTTCCATAAGTGAGTGAGTAATAATTGTGTAATTACTAATTAAAATATCATACATAAAGGTGAATCTGAACAAAATTCAACTCTTACTGCATAGGTTATTTATTGTTTATTACATTTTAAAAATTATTTTAATATGCAATTTCTAACAAACAAGATATCATTTAATTACAATTAATCTAATCTATCATCTTTATTTTATCCTATTATATGTACAGTACCTGTTTATATGGCTAGCCAACTCATCTTTTAGATAGTATTTAATTGTTTTTATTTCTATGTAAGTCTTATTTGTAATACTTTGATGGTCATGAAATTTGTTGGTTTTACAATATTTAGACATCTTTTTTTGTCAGGATGATATTGCCAACAAGACAATGCTTAACACCAGGTTCATTCATTAAAACAGTGGTATGTGATGTCCTGTCTGTAAAAAGTGCATATAAGTCTGCTTATGAGAAAGAGTAGCATACAGAATTGAAAATACCATAATATATTTGACATCTAATTAAACACAATGTGTTGGATTGTCATTAAACAAACATTCCTTTCTTTAAACTGATTTTGTGAATACAGTGAAAGAAATACAATAAGTCTTGAATCTCAATTCTTATAAAAAAAACACATTGTAAAACAAATCAAACATCCATTAACACTCAGATTTCAAGAACTCACTATGAAAAGAAAATTGACGGCTGACAAATAGATGAACAACTACAATTTACAAGATATTAAAATCTTTCAAATCAACACATATTTAATGCTACATTCAATTCAACACTTCTAGATTAATAAAATTTAAAAAAAGACATAAAAAGAAGGAAAAACGACAAATTATTCAAATAAAAATTCTATTAAAATACTGCCTGAGTAAAATTGATGAAATAGATGAAAAACTACAGAAAAGATATTACAAACTATCAAATCAAAAACATTCAATTCAACACTTCTAGGATAATAAAGTTTAACAAAGATATAAAAAAGGAAAAAAGACAAATTAAAATAAAAATTCTACTAAAATACTGCCTGAGTAAAATTGACAACACAAATAGATTACTAACTATACAAAAAAAGAAATTATGAGATATCAAATCAACACATATTTTAAGCTACATTCAATTCAACACTTCTAACATAAAAAATAAATGTAAAAAGACAAATAATCAAAATCCTACTAAAAATACTGCCTCTAAAATTTCTAAAATAGTTTCTCTATAAAACAAAAAAATAATAACTTAAACAGTTGATTTATTATTCCATAAGAAATAAGTGGCAATTTCCCTATTTACCCCCGAGGCTGTTTTGATGCTGGTGATGAAAGAATTCAAGGTGTACTACTCGAAATCACTGTGTATAATGTCAACTGGTGTAATTTGATTTGATTTTCCTTCTTCAGTAACATGCTGATGTTATTATTCCCATGCCTTGAGGTGCACAGCTCACCAAACCTATACGTTTAAAGTGGCAGTGTCGGTTTTTCAAAAAATATTTAACCATTTAGAATATATTTTCTTGTATGTTTGTTTGATGCGCACATCAAAGGCTGTAGTATGTGCTGTTCTGTCTGTGGGAAAGTGCATATAAAAGATCATTTGCTGCTTATACAAAAGAGTAGCAAAATGACCATATGTATGATGTCCAATAGCCAATGACAAGTGAGTGAATATTCAGTTTAACCTTACCACGAGAATCTTTTACTCATTTGCGACAATTAAACATTTATCAATTTAATGGTATTAAAAATATGTATAATATCCAATAGCCACTGATAAGATAAAAATCAATGTGCTCTATTGGCATCGTTAAATAAAACAAACTTAACTTTTAGAAATTAAATTTCATTATTTTCTGGTTTTGTACATGCTTGACATGTCAGCCTATTTCACACACAGGTTTCAAACACCCACTAGTTTTATCTGAGAGAAAGTCCGACCAATCCTTTACAAACAACATCAGATTGAGAAGCGGTCATTTGTTACATACCCATCAAACGAAATTATTTTAAGACATCTTCTGAGACAAACAATGATATCTAAAACAAATAAGTTGATACCGGCCAGACAAACACATCCATTTAGAAAAACTATCTCCCAAACCACTCATTCTGTATATCCCCATGTTTATATCTCTTTATCACAAGTGAATTTTAACTCATTTACGCACTCGTGATAAAAGTGAAATGATTGAAGGCTTTTTGCACATACTAATCCACCGGGGATTTATCGGGGTTAGTAAATAAATAAAAAGTATGAGTTTTGTATCAACTCTTAACTCTTATGGTATTTAAACATATACCCAGGAGCGGGATGTAGCTCAGTCGGTAGCGTGCCCGCCTTTGAAGCGGTCGGTCATGTGATCGATCCTTCTCAGTGGACTCAGCTGCAGGTTGGGTTATATTCCATTCCAACCAGTGCTCCACAACTGGTTCAACAAAGGCCATGGTATGTGCTGTCCTGTCTGTGGGAAAGCACATATAAAAGATCCCTTCCTGCTTATCGAAAAGAGTAGCCTATCTGGCGGCATCAGGTTTTCTTCTAAAAAGTGTGTCAAAATGACCATATGAATGACATACAATAGCCGATGATAAGATAAAAATCAATGTAGCATTCACTAATAGAATGAAGTTTTGATCAGTTTTCAGGTACATGTAGATGCATATCGCCGATGATAAGATAAAAATCAATGTAGCATTCACTAATAGAATGAAGTTTTGATCATTTTTCATGTACATGTAGATGCAAATCGTCGATGTAGTTCGAAAATGTCGTAACTCAATCATTTCCCTTATTGACTTACGACGTTTTTGAACTACAGCGACGATATGCAAGACACAAGACATTGTTATAGCATACAATTTTATTTTTTGTATTTTTAGAAAATTGTAATTTGCATTCTTTTACCGGAGTAAGGCAGCATAAACAACGGATCATCTATTGAAGTCACAGCACTAATGCTGTTTACTAAACACCTCATTTCAATAACTCTGAAATCTTCCATCATTTCTTGTCCATAGGGATTGTTTCCCACTAAAAACTAGCACGACCTGACAACATTAGTGAATTAAACATCATATATAAATATTACATACAAACTTACAGTCAGACTAAAATACTAATCCAGTTTAATACAAATCTCATTTTAATGTCTGAGTTCTACTATCACTTCACGTCTTGGGGGATTTCTTACTGTTGAAAAGTTTGTTTTATTTAACAATGTCACTGGAACACATTGATTTTTATCTTATTATCGGTTATTGAACGTCATTCATATAGGAATTTTGACACATTTTTAGAGGAAACCTGCTGCCACCATACACTTTTTGATAAGCAGCAAGGGATCTTTTATATGCACTTTTCCATAGACAGAACAGTACATACCACAGCCGTTGATGAACCAGTTGTGGACCACTGGCTGGAACGGAATAATTCAGTTTTTGTAGTCTAAGAACAACATTTATGTGAAGTAACTTTATATAGTTTGTAGCCAGTTTGGCAGCTGACCATTAATATTCCCCTTCTGATACTGTAATAGTGATATATATGATCGGCCCCCGCTCCTCCAATCACACTTACTGTGACTTAGAAGTCATTTAAAGTAAATTAAACTGAATATTTCCTATCTATTAATATTATTATTATTTGAATATTTATTAAGTTTTTTAATATTTCCAATTAATTTGTTTTTATATTTATTATTTAAAAAAATATTTATTAGTAGGCCTTTTCCCTATCTATTATTATTTGAATATTTATTGTTTAATTTTTTTATATTGTCAATATTATATTATGTTTTTGAAGCAATCAACACCTCACCTAAGCATAGTATTTAGTAAATTAATTATAAAAAGTGCATTCTTTCCTTATTAAAGTTACTTGATAAATTGTAAATTTATAGCAATTTTATTTCTGATTTCATATTTAATGCAGAATTTTTTTTAAATAATTTTTACGATATGTTAATATAAGCAAAGCAATTAAATCGTGTTCACATGAATAAATAACACATATCTGACTGTGATGCGAAGTGTAAATCGATAATTATGTAAGAAGGTATTACTCAGGTAAGGCTTACCTGGCTAACGTTAACTTGGGGGGAGGAACACCTGGACATTGATAAATCGCAACAACAAAAACTATGACAGCCTTATGAAACACAAAGGTAAAACAAGAAGTACGTACCTTTTTGTATAACTTGTCACAATGAATATATCACAAATCTATTGACAGCTACAAAATATCACCTTGTTTCCCTTCAACAAATTCATTTCTGTTTTCACCGCGCCATATTTACAAATGACAGAGCTAAAATTAGAATATCGTCTGGATGGACCCATTATTGTTACATACAGGGGAAGCAGGTTGTAACGATAGACTTGCTACATATCAAAACTATGATCACTGAGTACAAATTGTATACAAAGGATATGTTGATAAAATATATGCACTTGATATTTCAAAAGATATTTCTAGACAAACATAAATTAATAACAACATATCAATAAAAACTACAAGGGTGTCTAGTTGAATACTAATTAACTCGCAAATACGATTTTTTTTCTTTCTCTTATTTATTTATTTATTTATTTAATGACACCACGAATCTACTAGAGTAAATTGATTACTTTTTAATCATCGGTTATTGGACGTCAAATATCATTTCCGACACGTGGAACGGTTGGTCGTCAGGTCAATCCTTCTCAGTGGACCCAGATTCAATTTGGGCTATTTTCCGTTCCAACCAGTGGTCCACAACTGGTTCATCAAAGGCCTTGGTATAAATACATACATACATACATACATACATACATACATACATACATGTACTGTTCTGTCTATGGAAGAGTGCATATAAAAAGATCCCTTGCTGCCTATGTGGCGGCAGCAGCGGGTTTCTTTCTAAAAAGTGTGTCAAAATTACCATATGAATGACGTCCAATAGACCTAACCGATGATAAGATAAAAAATCATGGGCCGAATTTACGAAGCCCGTTTTCGTTAAACGCACGCGTTTAAGCATTGTAAATGTACATGTAGTTACACGCGTGTAAAAGAAAAACATGCTTCGTAAATTCGGCCCAATATGTTCCAGTGGCGTCGTTAAACAAAACAAACTTTACTTTCATTTCCGACACAGTTTTAAAGGGAAACCGGCCGCTCCCTCTTTCCAATTAAGTGCAGTGCACAAACCAATGACCATGTCCTTTGATGAACCAGTTGTTGACCACTGCATGGTTAATTGGAACCTTTAATATATTTATTTTAACATTGTAATACAAAGTATTTAAATTCATAATTAAGTGAATCTTGAACCAGGTGTTGACCACTAGTTGAAAAATTAAATAGCCCAAATAATAAATCTCTATTTTGAGAAGGATTGATCCGATGACCGACCGCTTCATAGGCGGACACGCCACCGCTTGAGCTAGGTCCCGATATCCGCTACCATAACACATTGTTGGTCGAATTAATAATATTCAAACATGCTGTCATAGGCTTCCTGAGTATCATGTCCAGG
>JAUTWP010143374.1:0-11277 GCA_033042655.1 Cyathermia naticoides
GAACACCATTTCCCATATGGGTCAGCCTGTGATACCTACTATATGTGGCGGCAGCCGGTTTCCTCTAAAACATGTGTCAAAATTATCATATGATTGACGTCCAATAGCCGCTGATAAGATAAAAATCAATGTGCTCCAGTGGCGTCGTTAAATAAAACAAAACTTTAATTTAATAATAGCCAATGATAAGATAAAAATCAATGTCCTCCAGTAGCGTCGTTAAATAAAACAAACTTTACTTTTACAATAGCCGATGATAGGATAAAAAATCAATGTGCTCCAGTGGCGTCGTTAAATAAAACAAACTTTACTTTTACTATAGCTTCTGATAAGATAAAAATCAATGTGCTCCAGTGGTGTCGTTAAATAAAAAAAACTAGTATTTCTACAACCTTTTTAATTCCCCAAATACCTTAAACAATTCTAACTTATGTAACGTTTTTTAAAATCTAAATTTAAACTTACCTGTTAATATTCGTTGTAGTTTGCATGATGATACAAATTAATATCGCTTCGTTCCCGTGTCCTACTCTGACACGCAGGATTGTTGTCGGATGCCTGTCAACCTCTCGCTCTCTCTGTCACGTCACCTGCACCAGGTCATCAGTAAAATTCCAAAATATGTGCCACCATTGTTTTTAAAGTCGCTAAATGATTCATACTATCAAACAGACTTGGCACGGTTTTATAGTTTGCTATATCACAGCTGTACATTCCTATAGTGAAATCTGGCGTAATTGTCACTGATCAAAACCGCATCTCTGTAC
Organism: Cyathermia naticoides; assembly: GCA_033042655.1. NCBI lineage: Eukaryota > Metazoa > Mollusca > Gastropoda > Neomphalida > Neomphalidae > Cyathermia > Cyathermia naticoides. Next base: position 768 of record JAUTWP010143374.1, read on the forward strand.
AAGTTAGAAATCATGGGATGTTTGTAACAATCGTGAAGCTATTACTCGCAAATCTCTGACAAAACGACTATGATAGTAACAAAGTAACGGCTATTTGTTTTAAGTCTGTTTAATGTGAAAAGTGTTTATTATTCCCACTTCTGGTATCAACTATCGTAATTAGCGAATCGCATTCATCATTGCGTCTTCATTATGACAGACAACTTGTTTCAGAAAGTTTTCTTCTAACATTCAGTTCTTGTAGATAAGTCAAACCTGCTAAAGCGGCCACCTGTAATAGTTCAATATAACCTCTATTAAGCAGCCACCTGTCTTGAAGACACTTTTTGTTACTCCCTTCGGTGGCTGCTTAAGACAGGTTTGACTGTAGTTGGTAATTCTTTGAAATATTTGGTTCTATGAAGAAGAGAAGTTGAATGAGTGATATACACGTTTTCTACACTGCAATGCTAGATAGGTTCTAACGCTAAATTCCAAAGTAACAGGATTTTTGTAAAATCTTTATGTAAAAAAACACAGCAAACACAGGGTGGAAGTTTCTTCAAATCGTAAACAGTGATAAAGTAACTGGACTTCATGAAAATAGTGTTCCTGTCCCAGACGCGGTGGATGACTAAAATCATAAAATGCGCCTGTGATAGGCGTCTGCTATAACAGCCTGGCTCTGAACGTAGACGTTAAACAATTTGACTTGAATTGAAAATATTCTTGTGGAGAATCTTCAACGAATCATCATTCTAAGTAATTCCTGTCGGTTATGATTTCGCCGGCTGGAATCCCGTTTCATAAAGGCTGTAGTTTTTAGATATGATTATGATATTAAATTCAGTAAGTCGGATCGATCCTTCTCAGTGGACCCAGCTGCAGTTTGGGCTATTTTCCGTTCCAGCCAGTGATCCACAACTGGTTCATTAAAGGCCGTGGTATGTACTGTTCTGTCTATGGAAAAGTGCATTTAAAATATTCCTTGCTGCTTATCAACAAAGAGTAGCCTATGTGGCGGCAGCGTGTTTCCTTCTAAAACAAACTGTCAAAATTACCATATGAATGACGTTCAATAACTGATGATAAGATCAATATAAATGTGTTTCAGTGGTGTCGTTAAACAAAACAAACATTACGTTTTTAGGAGATAATGTTCTGCAGTTGCTCATAATAACAGGTTTGGCCATCAACAGAAAACAAACAGTTTGATTGTAATTAATTAATAACAAATGCGTTGAAATTGAGAATCACTCATATCGTATTCTATGGTAATGGTGCCTAGGGATTTATTCACTGTGGATCATCGATGTAAATAGATCTGTCCAGGAAGCGTGGTCAAGTTCTGACGAATACACACACAACTACAAACGTCATTTGAATACTCCATTCAGCTGTCACAAGCTATTTACATTACGTACAATGCAGCTTAAAGGCTTGTACAAGAACACACATAACTAGATCATCGTTTTATGTTGATTTACAAACCATTGGTTGTAATGTTTAGAAATAGTTCCCATACCAAGTCATATATCAATACTGATGGATTATTGTTCGATAATTATTGATACAAACATGTTTTGCTGCATCATTTCATCGATACACCTCCGAGCTGTGTTCAATATATCGATAATAGCACTAACATCGACTATTAGTGTAGCTATATGATCGCCACAAAGCGATCAAGATTAGTTTTCAAAACGTTTGTTGTATTGATTTGACTTAAGATGAAAAATGCTCCTAAAAATGTAATTCACCCAACAGCAGCAGATATTTTATTTTAAGGTTCCCATCGACAGGATAGCAAAATATGTCTACCATGTGTGGAACACTAGCTTGATCAAAAGGTTTCTGAATGTTGCCATGCTCTGTTTCTCGGAAATGCCTGCTTAGACTACATATCCATTTACTGACGTTCAATAGCCTATAACTAAGGTGAAAATCAATGTGCTCTAGTGGCGTCGTTAAATAAAATAAACTTTACTTTATTACAAGTGTTTAAAATCACGGCAGGAGGGGATCAGATAAAAGGGTAACTGTATACAAAATAAAGATCTCGATCATAAACATATTAATTTCGAATACAATCCAATTTAAAAAAAAAGATTAAGTGCATGTGTTACGCAAACTGTAAATTATATATCACCTTACTTCCCGATTGTAACAAGCCAATAAGATGCCTGTAAGCAATGGAACGCACGAGTTGGTTGACAGCTTTATCTCTGATTCCAGCCAGGTAGCTAGATAATCTACTTCTATGTGGGTCGTTCTTGGATACGTTTTACCTATTACAGGTGTTCGTTTATTTCTCTGTTGCTAAAACAGTATAGAAATACGAGACGTCACAGGTAAGTTGATGCTTAATTAGTTATATCTTTATGACTAATCTACTGTAATAAAAGTTTGGCCGTAGCTAAGGAGGCACAGGTAGCGAATCGCATCCCCTGAGAACGTTTTCACCCCTCGCAGAGCATACTCGCCAGGCCCCCTAAAACAAATATCGATATGGGTCCAATTTAATCATTATTTCAAAATGATACCAATAGCTGTGGAACATTGTGAATACTCTTAGTACATTGAAGGTGAAAATCTTTCTAATCCCAGCGCCGTAGTCTACGGGTCTTACCGTCCCGCTCAGTCGGACCAACTTTTTGTCAACAGAATTAGTCATAATTATATGTTCTGAATAGCCTGTTAAATATCATTACTGGTCATTAAATATGTTGTGGCTAATGTGTTTTTCTATTTATATAGGGAGAGACATAAGATTGATATGATAACACAGTACTTAGCATTATGTACATGCGTATATTATTAAATTAAATAAGGTAATGATTTACCCATATGTTTTCCTCCTCATTACCCTTTTCCAAGTACATGCATGTTTGGTAGAAAATATAATTTGCTTCCTTGATAGCCCATTTTTACTCTTTTGATCCAGGAACGCCATTAGATGACTATGTCCCCTGCTATATCGCAGGAACAAAAAAGGGACTACCAACTTCAAAAGCAAGGCTTCAGCACTGAATCTTGTTTTATGTTTTTTGTTCCATTTGAGATTTTTTTTAATTAAATCATTAGAGACAAAAAAATACGTTGTATTTCTATTGTTTTAGGCGGAAATGTTCACGACCCCTAGCAAATCTTATTTAACCAAAAACGCTAATTTATGATAACTTAGTTGGTCTGTTCCAATTCTGTTACAGAATTACTGGTTGATTATTAGTATAAATTCAGATTGTGTTCATCTTCAGTTGGAGTATTCTATTCGAAGTTTCAAAGTATTTGGTAACTGGGCAATTAACGCTTAAAAATATTACACATAATATGTATATGGTGTACAATAATTTAATATTAATTTGTAATAATAAAATAATACATATTTCTGTTTAACATTTTCATTAAGAAAAAGAACGATAACAGCCATTTTGAATTTTGAAAATCACGGAACAAAAAATGCCTATAATAATGGAAGTAGGCCGTCATTACTAAAAAAAATGAAATGATAAAAACCGATTCTGCGTTGAAACGGAGTTTTTTAATTGTGGCATTCCTCATAAAAACAAAAATAACAATAACACGACTTATTAAGTGTTTAGAATGTGTATTTAACCGTATTATTACTAATGATGTTAAATTGTTGAACTTCATTAAAACTAAAGAATGTCAAGCAATGGTTGTGAATTAAAATAATACGTTAATTCAATTATTTAAGGCACAAGTTAGCCTATCTCTCTCGCTGACCTTTGCGTTGATTTATCACAGTTTGAATCAATATGAATATATATATTTTATGTTTATTTTCAGCCTGAAAATCAGCTATGATAGTGGTTAACGTCACATGATACACATTATGGGGGTCACAGTATCCAAAGTCGACCCAGCTAGCCGCCCGTCTACTGGAAGCACCAAGGTGACGTCATCAGCTAAGGTAGATTTCGTGTTCTAATTCACTCTGAAGTTCGTAGGATCAATACCTATCAGTGAAAGTAAAGGTGTTTTTAACTACGCCATTGGAGCACATTGATCAGTATCTTGGCTATTGTAAAAGTTAAGCAAAGATCCTTTCATTTAACGACGTCACTAGATCATATTGATTTGTCTTATCATCCCCTAGTGGACGTCAAACATATTGTCCTTCTGACACAGGTTTTAGAGTAAATTCGCTCCCGTCACATAAGCTACTTTTTTTCCAATAACTGGAATTGGAAAGATTTTTACCGTGCTTCCATCACTAAAAATGTGTTCAATAACGCCCCTCCTCGGCACGGTGTCTGACCTTGGCCAGACATCCTACCCAGGACGGGAATTTCCAATAAGCAACAAGGGGTCTTTTATATGCACTTTTCCATAGACACGACAGCACACACTATGACCTTTGCTGAACCAGTTGTGCCCTATCAATGAATGTAATAGGATATTTTCCGTTTCATCAATGCTTAGCAGCTGTTTTAAAAGACGTGTTTTGTTATATTTGTCGAGAACGTACATATAAAATGCCACACTTTGGAAATAAAAAGCTTGTGGCATTGGAATGTTTAAATATAATGTTTAGCACCTAAAACATCCAATTAAACACTATTCCTTTCTTTTCAATCTATGTACAACAGTTTCTTTCAAAGTCCGATGCTTATAAAACGTTTACAAGACATGGTCAACTCAAGCAGTTTAAATTGTATAGCGTGTTTTTATTATGTGCAGCATGCCTTGTTCGACTTTTAAAATGCTTACAAGATGAAAGTATCAACCAGTGTAAATTGTATAGTGGTTTATAAAACTTGGTAATGTTTAACCAGTGTAAATTGTATAGTGGTTTATGAAACTTGGTAATGTTTAACCAGTGTAAATTGTATAGTGGTTTATGAAACTTGGTAATGTTTTAACCAGTGTAAATTGTATAGTGGTTTATGAAACTTGGTAATGTTCCAACCAGTGTAAATTGTAGTGGTTTATGAAACTTGGTAATGTTTCAACCAGTGTAAATTGTATAGTGATTTATGAAGTTCAGCATGACTTCTTCGACTTTTTCTAAGCCCATTACAAGCTCTGTTATACTTATAGCAATGATTTATTAGACTTTTTTCTTTTACTATTATTATTTTTAATTTTTGTATGTGTTTTTGTTTTTTTAATAATAATATATATTATGTTTTTGTCGTTGATGTTTGTATATTAAGAAACGAAAACTCTTGTGCAATTTCTTCTTCTGTGGTTTTCCAGACAAGAGTGCATTTATTAATTAATCATTACCTTGTTATTCGCCACTCTCACGCGATTCATGGACTGGCACATCGCCATGTGCACTTGATATCCCCGTACATACAATGTCCATGTGCTTTACAGAGGTGGAACCCAGCACATGTTCTAGTATTCAGTGGAGATTTCCCATGGATAACGTTTTTCATAGGTCATGTTTACAAGAACTCACGTGGACTACTTAGCCCATGCTATAGTAGGAATATGTAAAGAACATTGTTTATAACAGAGATAAAAAGAGAATGAAATGAAGTGGGTAAAGATGAAGAATAAAAGAAGGAAAGTTTGAGAATCAGACCCTCTGTTTTGGGTCACAGCAATGGCTGAGGCTATACATGCGGCCCAATATGGCCGTCCGCTATAACAGCTTGCTCTGAATGTAGACGTTAAACGGATTGACTTGAATTGAATAACACCTGTACACAAACATTCATAATTCCAAAGTTTTATTTCTTTTGTATGCATGTACACACACGATGCCAAAAACTTAAAAGCCCATAAATGTCAGAGCAGATGTATGATTTGTATTAAAGTTGCTACGAAAAACGTGTATACACAGGTATTGTTATTACTAAACTCAAAGCATAATAAATGCGTAAATATTCGTTTTAAAAAATCTATACAATTCAAGTGTACATATCCTTAACGCCCACCTTTGGATTTGATATTCCTTGTACATGATTTTTTTTGAAGCAGTTGTTCGTGTGCAAGGAGATTACACGAAATACTAATGGAAAGTCAATATTTAAACTTGCCACACATCATTCTTCAATTCCGTGAATCAGATGTGTGCATGGTACTGACAGTTAAGTCTGTGCCACAACAGTAAAATTCGTAATGTTTTTGAATAAAATGAAGTCATTTTCCAAATCTGTACCATCTTCAAATAAACCATATTATGTCATTGTATTATTAGCTATGTTTTTTCTCATCCCTTTCTGTTCACTTTAAAGTTCGTATGGTATGGAAATATTTGATACATTTCATGCACGAGTTCATTAAAGTTGCTCAGTCTGAGCAAATATGGGTGGCTTAATTAATTTCCATATGTATATATGAATTCAAATATTCCGTCTAATAAAGAGACATGTATCTTATTGTTATAGTCCAATGGCCATGCACCAACAAATGACAACCGAAAGGGCCAGCCTCCTCCCCCTCCTCCAAGTCCACCATCGAAGAAAAAACACGAGATCTTCAGAGAACAAGATTACAAAGAGGTGGCCAAGCACGTTGCTGAGGTAATACAAACTATAAACAGCGTAATTCCTTCTGTTATTTTTTTTAATTATATAAACTGACTCCCAAAAGAAACGTTACCAAGACTGAGATACTACTGAAGAAAAACCAAATCATGTTGCATGTTAAAAAAATATGAGAATGAATCTTTGTTCATAACATGCCAAAACATCATTCTAATAATAATAATAATAATAATAATAATAACATCTTTTAAACATGTAATGTTGCACGTTGATGTTTTGTTCTTTCTTCAATAGTCTCTCAGAGTCTTGGTATTATTTCTTTTGGTATTCAGTATATATATTATTGTTTATAAAGAATATATTTTGAAAAAGCCCTAGGCTGTGGCTAAAACATGTAAAAATATTAATTTAAGTTTGTGTGTGCGTGCGTGCGTGCGTGAGTGAATGTGTGTAGTATATATAATGATGGAAAGAATTAAGGGATCGTTGTTTTACCACCAGTAAATATAGTCATGACTACCTTTTGTATGAATTTATTTGTTTTTAACGCTATTAACTATCCATAAAACACACACGCTACTGTAATATACGTGCTGTACATGTTGTCATGTTTTTTCTACAATATGATTGCGGGATTAAGAAAGTTTGGACAATGGGTAATTCTGTCTGTAAACCTTTTTAACACGTCGAGGCAATGCATGACATCAGCTGAAAAAATGGACTGCTGTGGGTATTGTTAAGTCAGGGAAATCACTTAGACAGGTTTCAACGGCTATTGCGAACTGAATTAGCGTGATATCGAGGTTATGGAACCAGTACCAACAAAACAGAGACGTGAAAATTAGATCTGGTTGAGGACGGTATAAACTGATCACCCCTCAACAGGACCGTCAATTTCACCTGACTCCTTTACGGGACAGATTTACTCCATTTTTCAAAAATAAACGTTGAATTTAGGGTTATCTATTGGCTAAAAATGAGGGACCAACAGTACGCAATCGACTAAAAGAAGCAAGGTTAAAACGCCAACGACCAGTGACAAGAATCAACATGAGCGCCCAACTCAAGAGTTTACAATTGCAGTAGATGTGTCAATATGGGGTACGACAACTACGTCATTGCCATGGTACAATGTTCAGTTACTAGTCTCGATTCAACCTTACCCATGGGGAGCGGAATGTATATTTGTCGGTAGCGTGCCCGCCTTTAAAGCTGTCCGTCGTGGGGTCGATCCTTCTCAGTGGACCCATCTGCAGTTTGGGCTATTTTCCGTTCAAATCAGTGCTCCACAACTGGTTCAACAAAGGCCATGTTATGTGTTGTCCTGTCTATGGGAAAGTGCATATAAAAGATCCTTTGCTGCTTATAAAAAGAGTAGCCTATGTGGCGACAGCGGTTTTCCTCTGTGTCAAAATTACCATATGAATGACGTCCAATAGCCGCTGATAAGTTAAAAATCAATGTGCGCTAGTGGCGTCGTTAAATAAAACACTTTACTTGTTTACCTTGGCCATGCTGATAAAAGATTGTGCGTTATTAGGCGCCGTAGAAATGTGAGTTGTAATGCATGCATCATTAAAGAACATGACTGATATGCACTAATACTGGGAAAGTGAAGTTGTTTTTAAAACAAATGCTGTATATAAAGAATAAAGTGTTTCATCAATACTGCATGCCGTCACGCCTCGACAATCTTGTTTAGATAGTTAGTATGATTAAGTTCTGCAAATAAATTATTCACGTCTTCGTCGTCTACTCGAGTGACAGATGCAGGCCAATAATTCAGTGATTTGTCAAACAATACTTATTACCAATTCACACTAACTGTACTTGTTTAAACTGTTCACTCAAATTATAACATTAATATTAATTTTCCGATTATCAATTCAAATAACTGTACTTGTTCAAACTGTTGACTCAAATTATAACATTAATATTAATTGTCCAACTATCAATTCAAATAAACTGTACTTGTTCAAACTGTTGACTCAAACTGGTAATCCAGTACTTTTCATATTATCAATTCAAACAATGACATTATAATCTAATATTAACAGTATGTATTAAAACCACTGACTCAAACTATCAATTCAAACTTGTTCTTGTTCAGACTATTGACTCAAATTATGAAATAACCACTAATTTGTAAACTATCAATTAAATAAAGTAACTTTCATATTTACATTAGCTTTTCAAGTCACAGTCACATTTACGACATTCACGATCTGATTTTTGTATATTATTATATTATTATATTGTGTGTGTTATGTGTGTGTATGTGTATTGTGTGTGTGTGTGTGTGTGTGTATGTGTATTGTGTGTGTGTGTGTGTGTTTGTGTGAGTGTTATGTGTGTGGTGTATGTTTGTGTTAGTGTGTGTGTTATGTGTTAGTGTGTGTGTATGTGTGTTTTTTGTGTGTGTGTATGTGTGCGTGTGTGGGTGTGTGATTGTGGGTGTTTTAAATAGAAAAACGCTGTTCATATTTCATTTGAGCCTTTATATAAATAATGACTTTAAAACTCTTAAACGTATTAAACATTTATGCATCTGTACAATATAACCCAAAACCAACATCACAAAATGTAAATACAGAATATTAAATGTGTTTTTATTTGATTCCATCAAGGCCCCGAGAGAATTGGAAACCGGAACGTTTCGAGAGTTGGTGACGTATTTGACGTCAAATCCGGAGTGGAGTGACATCGCTAAAGTAAGATCCATCTTTCTGTGGGTGACCTCCATCGACATCTACAACCTGACCATCGAGACGGAACCGCCCAAACATTCTCCCATGGAATATTTTGTAAAAATTCAGAAAAATCTCGGAAACCATGCACATCTGTTTTCCGGGCTTTGCCAGTGAGTAGGCCTATATTTTTCCTTTATTTCGATTTTAAAACAGGTATTTTAGATTTTAGTGATACCTTGAATGATGTACAGTCAAACCTGTCAATGCGGCCACCTGTAATAAGCAGCCACCTGTCTTCAAAGGTCACCTTTATGCTCTCCCAAATCAGCTAATTTAGTACAATATAACATATATTAAGCAGCCACCTGCATTAAGAGGCCACTTTTTGTTACCCCTTGGGTGGCTGCATATTAATTTTTAGATAGTTTGAGTTTTAAACTGCATAAATAAAAGCCAAGTTAGAAAATTATAATTCATTAATTTAATGTTTCTCTGAATGTGACGATAACTCTATTTATATCATACAAAATAGCATTGCAACAGTATTCTCCCTTTAATATCATATAACTAATGTGTTGGATGACATGTTGGTTTGTCCTATTTTTGTTAATCACTTTGATGACATTTTGTAAGTACGTCATGCTAAAGTAAAATGATATCTTTACGTAATTAATACACTATAGAATTGATTTTATAAATATTTTACATTGTAATAAACCCGTAGAAAGGAGCGGGATGTAGCTAGGTCGGTTGTGCCCGCCTTTGAAGCGGTATGTCGTGGGATCGATCCTTCTCGGTGGACCCAGCTGCAGTTTGGACTATTTTCTATTCGAACCAGTGCTCCACAACTGATTCAACAAAGTGCTTTCCTGTCTATGGGAAAATGCATATAAAAGATCCATTGTTGCTTATCAAAAAGAGTAGCCTGTGTGGCGGCAGCGGGTTTCCTCTAAAAATCTGTCAAAATTACCATATGAATAACGTCCAATAGCCGCTGATAACATAAAAATCAATGTGCTCTAGTGGCGTCGTTAAATAAAACAAACTTTTTAACTTTAAACCCGTAGAAAGCGTCGTCATGGATGCATCTAAGCTCTCCTTTGAAATAAAACTCCGATGAATCAGTGTGTAGACTGTTTGTGTTTTTGTAATAGGTGCAAGTTCATAATATAGATTGGAAAGAATGAAAGGATGTCTTGTTTGACGATACCCAACAGATTGTTTACTATTGATAGGTTGCCCATTCATGTAAGCGCTGGTGTTTGAAAAGGAGAGCTTGTGTCCCAATACATACTAAATGAGGAGCGGGCTGTAGCCGAGATCGTAGCGCGCCCGCCTTTGAAGCGTTCGGTCGTCGGATCGATCCTTCTCAGTGGA